>VMKM01001144.1:0-176468 GCA_008360985.2 Macquaria ambigua | reverse complement strand
CTCACTGACTGACTCACTGACTCACTGACTGACTCACTGACTCACTGACTGACTGACTGACTGACTGACTCACTGACTGACACTGACTGACACTGACTGACTGACTGACTCACTGACTGACTCACTGACTGACTCACTGACTCACTGACTGACTCACTGACTGACTCACTGACTGACTGACTGACTCACTGACTGACTCACTGACTGACTCACTGACTGACTCACGCCGCCCAACTCGAATTCACGTCTATTCGCGTCTTTGTATTGACTCTGTATGTAATATCACCGCCAGAAACGCTCAATTCGCTTTTGGTGGGAACACACCATTAGTGTGCAGTGTATACAGTAGCCCCGGCTCCTTCGTTAAACTTTTGGGAGCTTGCACTGTTACGTGTGCAGACTTATGGAAGTATATTGATTGACGTGGGCTCAGATTTGTCAGAGCAGAGTTAGATTTGAGCATCATATCTCATATGTGAGCTGTTGTACCACCATCAGTGCCTCATGGGAGCTGTAGTTGTTGAGCAGGCAGATTTACAGCACTGTCTTCTTTTGTGAACGACGACAGTCATCATTTATGGGACAGCAAGCTCAAACAGTTCTCAGATCATTAATTTTTCCAATTATTGAAAACATTGTTTAACTATGTCACGTTAACCTTGATTAACAGCGAACCTGTTGAGGCCTGCAAACACTCGTCCCTTGTTAAGGATGAATGAGGTTTTAATTAACGCTCAAAAGATTTTAAAGTCATCTTCTTCTTCTTGTAAATGTATGTAGGGGAATCAGTACAGAGGAGCAGCAATATAATCAAACAATATGCACCTATCAGGGCCTCACCTCCACCTGCGGTGATTATCAGCTTCTGTGTCAAGCAGCTGCTGATTCAATCAATCTCATTTTCACTGAGTGAACACCATTTTATACTGTCTCATGTAACACAGTATTGCATTGTTCTGCATGATTAAGGAAGGTTCAAGGAGGCTGTAGAGTACAGACAGGGACATATACTTATCAATATCAGACTTTAAGAACTTCTAATAATTCAGACTTTTTTTGTCTTTATTCTTGAAAGTGTGATTTTTCCTCAGGAAAGGAAAGGAGAGGAAAGTGAGTAAAGGGACAGGAAACGAAAAAGAAGGGAGGATTAGGGCAACAGGGAGAAAAAAAAGATCTGAAATTTCCTCAGACTTTGAGAGAAGTAAAGGACAAAGGAGGAGAGAAAAGCAGGAATGATAGAGAGGAGGAGGAATAGACAAAGGTGAAAACAACAACAAAGACGAAAGGAAAGGACAGGAGGAGGCAAAATATACAGAGAGAAAAGACCGAGAGGTAGAAATCAGAGACAAAGAAAAGAAGACATGAGGACAGAGGAGAGATGATGAATGTGAAGGATGGATCAGTGATGGAGGGATAAAATCTACTAAAATATATATTATAATAACACTAACAGTGAGATTCACATGTGTGCAATCAAAGTTTTCAGTTTGAATGAAAGATTCACTCCACTCAGGTGAGTCTCTCTTCAAATCAATAACACCTCCTCGCCAAACCCAGTGATCTTTCTTCCCAATTTAACAAAAGTATTAAACCAAAATATAAGAGTATAAGAGTTTTTTTTCTTGCAGGGCAGTTGCTGCAGTAATGAAGATTTAATCACCTGGCTTCTCTCTCTGAGTTATGAGTCCCCCTGTGTTGCATAATTGCCATTAGGAGAACACAGGCCCATGGCTCTCACACACACACACACACACACACACACACACACACACACACACACACTAATACATATCGATATCGACCCCACCTGCACAGTCATACATCTCCAATGTAAACGCTCACATCCATAATGAAGACCTCCCAGTTATTAGCCCTCTCACATACACACAAATGAGCATGAAGACATATTATTAACATATGGTGAATGTGGGGGGTCTCTTGTGCACAATGACGTGCTTCACATACACACAGCACACACAGTATTCATCAACATGTATCTGAATGTGGATCTGTTTCTACATATAGCTGAACAGAGATGAATGCATGTGAGCGTCTGCACACGATGAAGATGAACAAGTTATAAGATGCAGCCAGGAAGGATCATACTGCAGAGGCTGTTCAAGACGCTCAGGCTCCTTCCACATTAATACCTTTTTGTTTTAAAACACATAACCTTTGCTGCTTTACACCTGGCGTCCACACTACTCCGGCTTTTTATAACCCCTAAAACAGAGACCTTTTAAAACGCTGCTGACCTCGTTTTAGTTTGAAAACTCCAGATTGTGTTTTAGTGAGGACGGATGGAAACGTTTTAAAACGATGACGCAGACACCCACGTTCACTTCCTGATTGGGTCTTATCAGCCACGACAAGTCCTTCCCTGATTCGTCACGCCCCTATCACGTGACCTTTTTCAGACTTGACCATCAGCGGTTAATTCAACATGGAGAACGAACACTTCCTTTCAGTAACAGTTCCACCTGTGATTGTGATCGTCTGTGTAAATGGGGGAATGAGAGACAAATTGTAAAGCAACTAGGATTAAAGCGTTGTATAAATGCAGTTCAAAAACTGTGTGTTCAGACAGAATGCAAAGCGAATTTTAGAGGCAGCACGATTGCAGACAAAGACAGTGTGAACTGATGCAAAGAGTTTCAACTTTAAATCTGCTTCATGACCGCACAGACAGGAAAAAGGAGGGAGACTGGAGGGAAATAACATAAGTAATCTGAGTTTCTGGTGAGTTGTGAGCACAGACACCCACAGAAACAGTTGGTGTGTCTGTTTCTAAGCTAGCTTACAGCTAACGTACGGCTGGTTCATTGGCAGTTAGGGGCAAATAAACACAAAAGGTCTAGAGGTCAAGTTAGTGCGAATGATGTGAGGCAAAAATTTGCTTTTCTTAACCCTGAAATGAAAGTGAAAGTAAGGATCTGATCTGGTCTACAGGCATTGTCTATAAAGCCAGATGTAAATGAGGTGCTGACATTAGTTTTAATTAATGATGTGACAACGAGCAGCAGCGAGCGATGGATTATGTTAGAATCATGGAGGGATATGAATAACTAGATTTCATCTGATTGTCACGGATAAGATGTTCAACAAGGACACTAGTGTGCTTTTTCAACTTAAATTCACATCCACCTGCATCTTTGCGTTGATGGAAATTCATCTCACGTTCAGTCTGAACATACCTTCAGTCGGCTACTGCTTGAAGTTAGACATCTAAGTCTGTCAGGTGTGAGACGCAGCCCCAGAGGTTTTAAAGTGTGTATTTCTTGGTGAAGGGTTGATACAGGTGGTCAGGACACAAACTGGTGGGGCTCCAGAGTTGGTGACGATGGTTAATGTTGTTCCTGGTTGATGTTTGAGCAGAATGGAACAGACGTCTGCTTTGAAAACAAAATGAATTTACGAGAACAACATGAGACCATCTGTCCTGAAACTTGGTCCACCTGCCGGTCTGATCTCAGAGCGACTGTCCGTTTCTGGAGGATTACCTGAGCCAGAAACCTTAAACAGCTTATCTCCCATCGACTCATTTCTTTAGACAGTCTAAATCACTTTGGGGCAAAGAAAGATGAGGCTGCTGTTTGTTGATCGCACACAGGAAAGTTTTATAGAGTTTCTGATGTGCAAGTAGATGTTGTCTGCCTGCCGGTGAGATATCAGCTGCTCCTTCTCATCACTCGATTCATTTTCCCCCTACAGTGTTTGTGTTATCCGAATCTCCATCTCCATCTTCCTGTGCTGTCCACGCCTCTCCTCTTCCTCTCTCCACCCAGGGCCATTTCTCAAAGCAAATTCTCCCCGCAGATGAAACACCACTCCCCTTCCCACCTCCAGATCAGACCTGATAGAGATTGAAATGTCATTTCCCTCTTTCCTCTGGAAACTTGTGCCGCAGCGCTCTGCTCCTTCAGACCTCCCCCGTGTGTTATTCCATCTATCTATCCTCACTTTTCTCATCTCATTGACTTTTGATGTGTCTTTGCAGCAATTTGTTGTCGGTAAATCGCCCTCCCGCGAAACACCGGAGGAAAAGAAAAAACGTAAACTCTGTTATTTTTCCCTCCTCTTCGATTGGTGGCAGCGACTGACTGCGTGTCAGAAGACATTATGCTCTCGCCCACAATCCTCAGAGGGAGTGTCGGGGAATCGCTGTTTTTAATCAGATGGAGAACGGCCGCTGGGATGACTACAGCCGACAGACAGCCTCTCCAAGTTGTAATAGGGGCCTGATTTAGCTCTAGTGGGTTTCAAACTAGGGTCTGAGGACTCTCAGAGGGTCCTGCAGGGAGTCCTTAACGGGTCACTCAGCAAAATGAGGAAAGTTAAGAACTATTTAATTATGATATAAACAGCTTAAGTGATCAGCTTTTGTGTTGTTGCTGTTAAACCTGCAACAAGTCAGCAGGAAATCTTAAACTGCACACAGGGGCTGGTTGGTCCATAACGCAAAGCTGCTATCTGTGTCTGTTTATAAAATATATGTAAAATATCTGGATTCATATCTGCGTTTGGATTGTACCGGCAGTGGGTGTGGCTTATACTATAACAAACTGTCTGATCTGCTTCACTTTCTGCATTAAATAGTTTTTTACTGCCATTTATACTCCTCATGCATATATATCTATAGGTTTAGCTGCCAATAAAATATAATATATAACCATCTACCTGAAATCCATAAAAAACATAATTTAAACTTGAACCCCACCTTCAAAAACAGAAACAAAAGGTCTAAACTGAGTCTGTATAAACGCTGTGTACGGAAGTAAATCTGTCTCACCAGATTTTGAAATTTTAAAGCCATTGAATTTCTAGAACTGAATAAAGAGTCATTTCAATCATCGGCATCATGGAGCGTAACTTGATTGGCTGCATGTTGGTTTAATTTGAGACAGAATCGATAGCTTGTCCTCGGTATCCCGGATAGTTCATCTGAATTTTGTATCTCGAATTTTGGGATCTGAATCGAATTTGAGCTGAACTTGAATATAAATTATTTGAATTTTTTAAAAGTTAAATTTTTGATTCCGAATTTGTAAACATTGAAAAATAAAAGTGAAAATGAGTCATTGGAAATTTGAAGAGTTGAATTCAGATACATCATTTCAATGCAAAAAAAAGTCAGTGATAGAAATTCAATGGCTTTAAAATTTCAGAATCTGGTGAGACAGATTTCCACAGATGTCAATAGTGAAAATCGAATGGTGAGTTTAGAGGAAAAGTCAGAAATGCATTGGCCCATATTGCATGATATACTTTAAAAAGTGGAGGTTGTGTAAATAATGGGAGGAAGCCCAGATGGATATAAAGTTAGTCTGAAGTATCTATGATGAAAAATTAAAACTGACCATAATATCACCTGGGGCCTTATTGCATACCAAAATTATTTTTACATACATACGATGGCAGGAGATCTGGATAAAAATAAAGTTTGTTTGAGACAGCTATTGACAAAAGTCTCCACAGCTCGCTCGGCCTACTTGCATGCAGTTTAAAGCCGGTCTCTGACTTCAGCTGGTGAGTTCTCTTCAAGTTTACCGTCAACCTTTTTTATTCCCTGCACCATCTGCAGCCACCAGAAACAGCGTGACAACAGACGGCTGGAGCTCCATCTGCTGCTTGTATGTGATTTTTCCAAACATTGGTCATCGTGTTATTACTGTATATCAATATTGGAAATTATCCTTAATGATAAATGGGCTCTCCGCACATCGAACAGCTCACCTCTGCAACTTTACCCAAAAAGTGTTGCTAAATACCAGAAAGGTGTAAGTTGGTTTTTACACGCAGCAGCTCTTTTCTTCTCTTTTTTAAAGTTGTGCTTCCCATGCGTTTGTCCTGCAGGTCTCACAACATCATCATTTATTTAAAGAAAAGTTGCATCCATCACTTTTTATTGCATCTTCTCTGCATTCAGAACTACAACTTCTACAAGATATTTAGGGAATCTCCAGTGCGTCCATTTTGTCTGTGCACTTTTAACAGCAGGTTAACTGAAACTCACTTAATAACAAACATCTCATAATATGGATCAGTGGAGCAAAACTATTTGCTGATGTATTGTACAGCATAATACACATTCAAATCATTCGAATCAGTTGTGAAATGTAGATTTATTATACGCTGAATGTAAACATAATAATGACCCTGTAATTACAGAATATATAACTTCATTTATGGTACTTAAGAATCCCATATAGGCTTTGTGTAATATGTCATATATAACCCAGATTTGTGCTCCGACCAGCCTGCTACTCCCCCTGTCTGTCTGTCTGTCTGTCTGCCTGCCTGCCTGTCTGCCTGTCTGTTTCTTCTTTGTCCCCGTCGACTCTTTTCTCTCCGTCAGTCTCTCCTCTGCCACAGAAGAGCTAAAGAGGTTTGCAATTATTTTGTTGAGGATAGAAATTACCCACCCATTTGTCCGTAATGCGGACTGCATTGTTACCGGCCCTTCTGAAATGAATCCATTAGAAATGTTGGAGAACGAAAATGAGCCTCAGACGGTACTAATTTCAAATCCCCGAGGTAATTTGGAGTCGTTAACAACAATTTGTGCCTTTGAAAACTCGAAGCTTGCTAATTTCTGTGAATAATGCATGGAACAAGATATTTTTCTCTCTTTTCATTTTTTCCCAAAGCCACAAAGATGGAGTCTTTTATTTGTTTCTTCTATCAGGCGTGGGCAGAGATGAATGACCACTGAGCTCTTGGACGTCCCACAAAGAGACGCCAAATTAGACTCGCTGATAATTGCAGGACTGAAAATGGAAAAAGCTGTAATGAAACAGAATGATGGAAAAACAGATGTAATGTTTGGATTTCAGAAAATGACCGGGTATAAAACCATCTCCTCGTCCCTTCAGTCAGGGCCATTTTCTGCCACACACTATCTGTGCATCTCAAAGAAAAGCCATGTCTTTCTGTAATAAATGTTGATTTAAATAACACTTACCTTATCAAACATTATACTAAATCTCACTGTAGAGCTCTAGTTGATTTATATCTGATAGACAACAGAACACATTCCCAATAATTTTTGGTGTTTTGGTGACGTTTTTGGTGCCCACTTAAGCTTAAAGTGTTCATCACCGGCACAATAGAAAACATACTGACGAGTAAGTGAAGCTGAAATGAAAATGAATAAAAAATAAATTTTCTTCTGGAGATTAGGGATTAAACCTCAAACCACCCACTGAAAGGCGTCTGTACAACAAGTCCTCCAACCCCAACGACCACACAGGTCGTTTGTTCCTCACCTCTAATACGACCCACAGGAGCGTTTCCTAAATTAGTGCCCCTACAGGTGGCAGAAGATATGACTCCAAAAACGACAGAATAGGTCTTTTGCCAGTGACTCCCAAAACGACATATATAGGCATACCGGACCTTCGTCGTCATGGTAACAATAATAAACACATGGTTAACGTTGTGAAGCGGTCGCAGTCTGGTTAGGTTTAGACACCAAAACTACTTGGTCAGGTTTAGGAAAAGATCATTGATTTGAGTTAAAATAAGTACATTAGTAAGTTAAGTTACGTCACGTTAAAATAAGCCAGGGTTGACGTTTGGTTTCACACGGTGCACCACAGCGGTCTCCTGGGTCAAAGTCCCGTGTTGTTTGACCCGTCCATCCACCCTGACCTCCGTCCTCCTCCCTACGTGGACTCACTCTTTATACGACCTCACCTGACTTCCGCCTTCGTTCCTGTCATAATTACTACGGCCACTAGAGGTCGCCGTACATACTAATAAGCTGCTGTACAGACGTATTTTGGGGAGGACAGTCTCCGTCCGTATTGAATTATGTTAAGTACTGAAGGCAGGCATCGAATGTTTGCTCATAATCTTGTTAATTTATTCTTTTATCATCTCAGAGATTGTCTAAATAAAACATTTTGTTGGTGAGAGTTAACGTCCAGAACTGAATTCGATGATGGAATAACAGACTTTTATTTTTATTTTAAAGTTTTGTAATCCAGTGAAGGTTGAATGTGGAGCTCTGTGGAGTCCCTGCAGCAGTGCTAATTATCTAACACCCACGGATCGTCTTTTAGATGAACAAAAAAGGTAGAAATCAAAAGCTGGGAAACACACACACACACACACACACATATGTACACTAATTGCAATTCATATTGGTGTGTTTTTCTTTGAAAAGGCCCTGGAGAGCGTAGCTTTGTGTAGATTAGAAACATCAAAGAGGCTCCATAACAGTAAAATGCATCAGAGAATATCCAGAGAAGAAGAAGAGCAGCAAATCCTGCTGTGTGTGTGAGTGTGTGAGGGTGTGTGTGTGTGTGTGATTGTACATGTGTGTTTGTGAAGATTTGACCTCACAGTGTGTGTGTGTGTGTGTGTGTCCTTGCAGCAAATATGTGTTTACCTCAGCAGAATCACTTCATAGGGAATTTGCTTTTATATCACACTACATGTGCATGCACTGTGGACAGCTGTAAGTGTGTGTGTGCGCGCTGCTTTAATCACTGAATGGAAAACATCATTAACAAAATGTAAAAAATGTGAGATGAAATAATCTTTAATGTGCTCTGTAGTGAAGAGAAACTGAATTAAAATTCTTAATATTTTAAATATTACACTGAAACTTGCATTGTGTTAATAATTATAGCATCTGGTGATCAATATTTATTGCAGTATGTTTCAAATCATATCGCCCTTTAAAATCATTTACTCAGGGAAGTACTTTTCCATTCAAAGTTACGTCATACTTCTACTCAACTAGATTTCAGAGGGAAATATTGCACTTTTTACTCCACTGCATTATTTTAGTTACTGTAAATATTAAGAATTTACATACAACACATATAAAATATAAATATATATATAAAATATGATGCATTGCTGTCTTGTTTGTCATTAAGGAATCGATTGTGGATTGAGGAAGCACAGAAAGAGTAATGGTGAGGTAATCATGAAATAATGAAGGACTACTAGTAAACTTCTCAGTATGATGCACCGCTTAAAGGACACAAAACTAGCAACTGATGTATAAATAATTCAAATTTCATGTTTTGTTCCATTCAGTGGCCGATTCAGAAACGTTAGTTTGGTGTCATCCTGTGGCTCAGCAGGTGGAACACGCCGTCCCTTCATCGGTATATGGTATATACAGTATATACAAGTGCAGTCCATTTATCACTTAAATCCCTGATTTGATCCTCTCTTGTTCCGCCAAATTGTGTGTGTGTGTGTGTACTATTGTGGTATAAATATATAAAGTGCAGGGTTTTAAAGAGTACAACTCAAGCACTTTTCAAGCACTTTTCAAGGTACCTTAACCAAAACATTTCCAGACTCTCGAAGCTTTTATCATCACATCTAAATAATTACTATAAATTGCAGGAGACAACAAACAAATATGAGGATGGGATCGTTTCATTTCAAATATTAAAAGATTTCTGGTTCACATGAGAGACTGTGTCGATGATGAAACACCAGATTATGTTGGAAATCAAACATTTTTCAAGGAGTATATTCCAATTCAAGCATATTCCTAACCTTGAAAACACAACGGTTAAAATGAAGCATTTTCCAAACTTTGTACGAAGCCTGTAAAGTGTTACCGGAGGACCGTGCTCCACCCGCAGCAGCTCCCAACTCCATCAAGTTCATTACAGTCCCCGCCCACTCCGTCTGATTGACAGGTGATCTCTGGGACGAATGTACTGCAGTAACAGCCAGGTGATGAGGGCTCAGCGCTGTAACACACAGCCTCCACCAATCAAAGAAAAGGATGAGGAGGAGGTGAAGGTGTGGAAATAAAAAGAAGTCTGTCAGGGAGTCGAGGCGGGGAGCAGCGCGGGGGGGCGGGAGGTGAGAAATGGTGGCAAACGCTGGCATTTGGCTCTGCTGTCCACGGGAGAGTGAGTTACAGAAATACAGCCAGCACAGCCTTTTGGATGACAGGAGAAGAAGAAAAAAAGAAGCCTGACATTTGAGGAAAAGTGAAAGAAGCACGGAGGACAAGAATAATGCATGAGCAGCGGCGCTGTGAGAGAGGTGGAGATTTATCCGCCATGTTTGACCTCCGCTGGGAGGAGAGCAGGACGTAAAGACACCAGCATGGAGACGACTTCCCGATCAGATCAGAGCTGACGGCCTTTATTAGATGATTCTGGAACTTACAGTGATTTGATTTAAGCTTAACTTCATCAGGTAATCTCTTTTAAATTTAAACATTTTCACCAGAGACTGAAAACAGAAGTTTACCTGTCCTGTTTCTGCCAGTGTGCTACAGCAAATATGTTTTGAGTGAATATTTTTATTAACATCATGTGTTAATAAAAGTGTCTGCATAGTTGCAAAATGTTCAAACTGAATATATCTGCAAGACGTTACATATTTCATGTTGTTAGCAGCGTTAGCGGCTAATGGCTGTAGAGATGGCAGTGCTGGTCGGTCAGTCGGTCCTCCACTGTGCTCCAGACTGAGATATCTCAACAACTATTGGATGGATTGCCATGAAACTTGACACAACCATTCATGGTGCCCAGGGGATGAATTCTAATAATTGTTGGTGACCCTCTGACCTTTCCTCTAGCGCCACCATCAGGTCAAATACATGTCCAACACTTTGGTTTATGACCAAATATCTGCAATATAACATTCCCATCAGCCTCAGCTGGACTTTGTGTTTACTGCTAATTAGCTAATGTTAGCATGCTAACACGCTTAACTAAGATGATTAACACGGTAAATATTATCAACATGTTAGCACACTGATGTTAGCATTTAGCACCAGTGTGCTCAAGTTAAGGTTACAGGAGACTGTGGTCTTAATGGTTTAATATGTAAAAAGTCAACGTTGACTTGAAGTACGAAACAGGAAGTGTTTACTTCTTCTGTATTTAACCAAAACCAAGATCTGTCCCTAAACTTTCCTGAAGTGTTTTAGTAACGTAAACATGAACGCTGGTCTCTTATCATTAGTGAACATAATCCAGGCAGCAAATAAGTTTCCTCCAAATTGTTTTTGCAAAACAGTTTATTGGCTCATGAACTTATTATGTAGGAGACAGGGTTGCTTCTCAATCTAATGTTCAGAGAAAATAGCACGTCAGTCCAATGCTATCACATGAAAGTAGTAGTTTTTGTGTGTCTTTCTATGTTATATATATAATATATAATATAATAATATATAATATATATTTATGATTCTGTGATTCCTGCATGTCTGCGTGCATGTGTTGCTCTGAATACATGTTCTCTTCCTAAAGAAGAGTCGACTTTCATCACGGCTTCAAAGAGTCCAGCTAAGCACTAAAACCTCTGCTAAGCTCCGAGCTCCGTCAGAAAACAGAACAGGACGTCCTGTACATGGAAGAACGCTGCACTGTGAAGAGGTTCCCAATGGAAACGCATTCACATCCAGAGCACTCATAGAAGAGCACAGTCCTTGCATGGCAGGACACATATTCAGAGAGGCTGCAGACACTTCATCACTTCTTGTCATGTCTGAATAAAGCAGATGAAGCTGCCGGACATGTTCCCCCTTTTTTTCATTGCAACTCTGATAAGTTACTGCAGCAGAAGTTCCCGTTCTGTTCTCTTAGTGATTAAGTGGTTTAAATTAGCCGTCCAGCTTCTTGTCAGCCTGAGCATGTTATATATAATATATAAAGCGTTGGCGAAGTGATTCTTAGTGAAGTTCATCACATACACAAATGCCAAAAAAGCACATGAGGGATGAATTACTGTGAGCTCAAACATGATAACTAATGTGCAATTCACTAAGTTCTACTTACAGACAAATATCTTGACAGGACACCTCTGTAGGGTCTCTTCTTTAATTAATTAATGCTAAATTACTCCTCAACACCATGAAAATGTGATTCATATTTCTGTCCAATACAGGCTCCTGTACAAGCATGTGTGTTTTGAGTTTGAAGACCAGGAAACCTGTTAAACTTCTCTTGTGTGATTTAATTATAGAGGCATAGGATTAGGAGCAGGATCAATATGTAACTGTTAAAATCCATCGCATTTATTTTGTGTATCTTCCCTCTGCCCCAACTGGGTTTGTGGAGTCATGTACTTTTGTTAAGGCTCTTTTAACAAATATGTTTATTAAAAGTTGGTTTTAATAGAATAAGGAACTTAAAAAGAACCAGCAGACATGTTGTTGCTTTGTGCAGATTGTGTAATATTCTGAATCCTGTAATGAAACGTCCCTCAGCACATTCTTGGTGCATATCTCATATTTGTGTTGTCTCCTCTTCCTCTCATTAGCAGCTCCTCTCACAGCACAGAGCAACATGGCTGCCGTAAGTCAGCAAAACGAGCTACAGTTAGAAAAGACTGACAACTCACCTGGGACTGTCTGGCATTTTGGAAAATCTATTTCTACTATTAATAATCTAATAATTGTCAGGAATAATAGCTGGTCTGTTCACAGGGACGTGAAGCTCGGCCTCCTCGCTGCAGAACAGTTTGTCTTTGTTATTTCTTTACGGGGAAGTTTAGTTGTTCGAGTGCAGTGAAGCTTCGATCCAAACTGTGTGTCAGCGACAAACTCTTCACTAAGACGTTTCCTGTCCGCCAACACCGGGACTGCAGGACCTCACCTTAAGCATTTTATTATCAATAAATCATCACAATAGTTTGGGGACATACAGCTCTGAGCTGCTCGACTGTCGGCCTCTAGCAGCTTCTACTCTGCGTTTTCCACCAGGTGGCGTTGTTCTTCCAGAGCAGGCACAGGTTAGGCTTTCAGACAGTGGAAGAAGAGAGAGGCTGATGGAAATATAACTTCCAGCATGATTTATCCTCTTCACAGAGGGCTGGGTGTCCAAAAGAAAAGAGGCTGATGGCAGATGTGTTCCTAATGAAGAATGAATTTTGAGCGTCTACGTCATTATTTACTCCTGAAGAATACTCCTCCCTAACGAACCTTTATTATTAATAATGTATGTAAAACTCTTGCTGCTCATGCTGTACTAGTAGGAGTGACGTATTTGTTTCGCCATCTTCACTGTTAGTTCACACTAAAGCTGCAGCACCAGTTGCTACCATCAGTAAGCGTTTACCGCAATGATCAAAGATCTTAAGAATTGATTTACAACAAACTGTACAGCTGCGGGTATCTCATCCATTTTTTATTTGTTTCCACGGACGTAACTAGGTAGCTAGCTAGCTATGTAAGAAGATGTTTCAATCAAACGGCAACAACCACAGCTGAACGGTGAAACCAGTGTCTTTTACTTAAATGGGAAAACTCCTAACTCCT
This sequence comes from Macquaria ambigua, assembly GCA_008360985.2. Taxonomy (NCBI): domain Eukaryota; kingdom Metazoa; phylum Chordata; class Actinopteri; order Centrarchiformes; family Percichthyidae; genus Macquaria; species Macquaria ambigua. Next base: position 163,216 of record VMKM01001144.1, on the reverse strand, counting down.
CTATTTTCTGCAAAAAATATTTCCTCTCACTTAATTTAACTTCTAGTATGTGTCTTCATGCCAGTTTTGAAAATTAGCATCCAGTTAAGGAGGAATAAAAGACTTAAAAGACAAGTATGTGTTGTGGATGTCTTTACATGATTGACAGGTAGCCTTCAGGAAACAGGAACAGGAAATACATCACTTAGAAGGAAGGAAGTATGCTCTGAAAGTTTTGTCTAATTAAAATGTACCCAAGCTACGTGACACTCCTTCAAAGGTAAATTGCAATTTTTATTGTTCTGTTTGGTGCAAAGCCCCAAATATTGCATCAGAATGACATTAAAGGAACCACCAAACATGAGTCAGACTTTATTATCATCATTTTATTTTATTTCTACAACAGTAATCTAATCTGTTTGTGTGGGCGCTGTAAACAGACACCATTAACACTGAAGGCATAACTGTAAAGTCCCGTTTGTGCCCTGCAGGCGGCGGACAGCCCACTGACTCCGCGGTGTGTTTACTGTCACTCTGAAGCCTCATTACAGAACAAAAGGTTCAACACTGTTTCAGTCTCACTGCAGGATCTTCTTCTTCTTCATCTCCTCCTTTCTTGGTCGATTCCGACGGCCATACTGACGGTTCAACAGTTCAAGTGAGACATGAGAAAGACTGGAAACTTCAAACTGTGGAGTTAATTTATCTGTGTGTGTGTGTTAATGAGGAACACCCCCACTATCTGACACACATAAAGAAAAAGGAGGGATTGAGATCATCTAAAGGACAGCAGTGCTGAGAATAGCTCCCTGATTATTAAACAAGCGCTCCCTCTTTCTTTCCTTTTCTGTTCTTCTCCACCTCCTTCCTCTCATCTCCCTCTCCATCATCCTCATCCTCCTCAGCTCGTTCAGCTCCTCCAGCTCCTCCACCTTTATCCTCCGCTTGCTTTTTCTTGTCCTGTTTCTCTCATCTTCAGCTGCTGGTTGTTTGTTAGTTTGAAGGGCCTGAGGAGAGAGGGTATGTTGTACAGACTGTACAGTCCTTTGAGACAAATTTGTGATTTTGTGCTACATAGATTACTTGACTGAATCCTTCCTTATATCTATCATTTTTTTCTAGCCATGCTAGCTTTGTTGTTGTAAAAGGCAATCAAACATAAAAAGTGGTGCCGCCAAAAGTGGTGTTGTAACAGTTAATAAAATATTAAAAGTATATAGAGGAAACCCTAATTACTAGCCTACTGCAGTGTCTGTAACCTCAGCCAAACATGATTTGTTAGAGAGGGAAAGCTCCCTTAAAATTTAGAGGGTTGCAACTTTTTGGTTTTCAAAAAACCCAACAGAGTAATGGGTCTGTCAGTAAATATATCATCTTGCGTTAGCTGACGTAAGCACGTCATTCTCTGGCGCGGTACGTCGTGTCTACCTTCCTCGTCTGCTTTTCTTTTCCCAGAAAATATGAGTAAGTTCATTTTCTTAAAAATTGTGCAGTTTACCTGTAAAATAAACTAACTGTATTGTGTGATGTGTGCGCGAGGGAGGGGGCGGGAATCGAGTTTCGCGGGTAGAGTAGCGTGTGCAACAACCGCGCGTGTAATGAGGAAGTGGATCGATTGATCGCTGATTGTTTCGTTTTCTTTTGTGGTTTCTTTTCGCTGTGGCGGCCCGACAGCAACACGTTACCAGCAGGAACACTATGCACTACATATACTGGAGTAATGATGGGTAAATAACGTCAGGGTGTACAGTGTTCAACGGCTAACGGCGGATGGTAGGCAGTGGACCAAACCACTGTGAGGCATGCCAGGGGGGTTGGCGCCATTTTAGAAACTGTCTATAATTAGCACAGGTGGTTTCCATGCATATCATTGGATTATTTAAAATGATATAGTTATGTTTACAATGATATTCTGAGGGGGGGCGACTCATGTTTTTCCCAGTAGGGCACAGACTGGAACACTTACTGCTTTACAAACTGTATTTTCGACAGTATAAAGCAGGACTGATGGATGTTAAATACAGAGGAGTACAATACAGAACTAGTACAATGATTCCACATTTACTTGGCTTTTGTTTTTTTACATTTTTATTTATTTATTCATTCATTTGTATTTTTTTCTGATCACTACAAGTGAAGATCTAGCAATATTATAAGATAGAACTTTATTGATCCCAAAGGAAATTCTTGGGCCAGAGATTTCTCAAACATTACAACAATATACAGTAGAGTAATAAATGTAAAGTATTTAAAGTGTTTAAGGAGTAAAATGCTGACACCAGTGCCTAATAGAATAACAATAAAAGTAAGATAAATATAGTAAAATAAATAAACTAACATAGGAAAAGTAATATTGCACATGATGTTATTGTTATTGTTCTCAGTGTCCAATGTCTTTCCTGCAGAAGGGGGAGGAGTCATACTGTTTGATGGCCACAGGTAGAAAAGACCTCCTGTGGCGTTCTGCGCACCTCGGTGGTCTCAGTTTACGGCATGCAGTTATCAGAGAACCTATGTTGCCACCAGAGCTTAATAAACACACTCCTCTGTGTTATAATCTAACAGTAGCTTCATCATTAGCAGAGCGATTTGTTGCAGGCGTCCCAGCCGTGTCAGCCATGTATTATTGTATGACCCCTGGCTGGCTGTTTACGGCTCTCCACACTGTACAACAGGAAACAGACAGCATGTTTAGCTTCACGACGCTAATTAAGACATTCTGTCAGAGATTACATTAGCTGTCAACTAAAATTAATCCGAGCGTGGCTGATCACGCTGTTTTATTAGCCTTCTCTAATGTGAAAGTGACCCGTTTTATTGTATAGATTTTTTTTTTACATGATGATGCATGAAGCTGTTCATAAACTGATTAGTTTAATTATGCAATTCCGAGGCAGACAATGAGTCTGTATCCAGAAGAGACGGCTTCATGTGCAATTAAACTCAGTGTTTTTTCTCATAAGGAGTGAAGCACTCGATGTGTACAAACACTTAACTGATGCTGAATGGATTAATGGGAGAGTTCACAGAGACGTGTGAAGCCTGTTCAACCATCACCATCCGACCTAATCAATAACTCTGTGTGTGTGTGGACTGACTCACTTCAGCATCAAACAGCAGCTGCAGCTAACGATAGAACAGAAACACCAACAGCAGAAAAGGGAATAAGGCTATTTTATATTTGTGTGTGTGTGTGTTTCCACGGTGACTGGGATGCTCTTTATCAGAGAGCCAGGCACGAATGCATTCACAGTGTTGTTATGCAACGTGCACACGGACACACAAGCTCTAATGAAAAGCACCTGGTGACAAAAACCAGCAGCTTAAAATCAAAGTGAAACCTGCAGCCTGTTGTGACGGCTGGATTAAGGAGCTTCAGTCCCCTTTGGTTTGGATATTTCAACTCATACTTTAGACTCACCATGAGTCCTTTCATTTTTACCATTCCTATTTTTTCTTTTTTTCTATTATTATTATAATTGTTGGTCTTATTAGACAGGTGTCAGTAGATTGACAGGAAACATAGGGGTAGATATAGAGACAGAGCGCCTTTAAGCCCCGCCCACACCAGAGGTGAAAACAATCCATCGCTCTCCATTGACTTTGTATTACATCCTCCTCGTCACTTCGGTCTGCTAGTAAACAACAGAAACATGGCTAAAAGCTGCTGTGTGGTGGGATGCTCTACCAACAGGGTGAAGAACCAGAACTAAGTTTTTATAAGGTGCTGAACCCAAAAACTGAACCTTTAAGACAAAAGTGGATCCAGACGTGAGGCATCAGCAGGAAGAACTCTGTGGATCCTGACACTCAGTGTGTCCCACTATGTCACTGCTCAGTCAAATATCCAGATGTCACTTTCAGGCCAACTATACTGCTGTACGTTAAGCTAAAGCAACGTGTGGAGTGGAATGTGGCTAAATCAGAAAGCTGTGCAGGATTATGTTGGCTTGTGTCTTAGCTAACCACAGTAACTTAACTTGAGAAGAGACACTGAGACAGACCCACAGTATTGAGTTTGTCCTCTCTGGTGGACACAGGCTGCTAAAATAATCCTCTGACCTGTCTTCAGCTGCTGCAGGCATTTTGTTAGCGTTTCAGGCCTTTGTTGCAGATTGTGTCTCTATGCAACAAAGGTCTCAAACCAGTTTCAAACTTGGGACATTTTGAGTAGATTTTTTGCTTCCTCAGGTGAGTAATTGGTAGTTATTTCTCTGTAACAAGCAAAAACATCAGTATGATCCTTTCACATGTGAAAAGAGGAAAAAATAAATCTTTGTGAGGACACACATGAGCTCAGTGTCTGAAGCAAATGAACTCACGATGCTGTTTGAGTTAATTTTCCTGAGAGGGGCGTTTGGGGCTTTGAGAGCGCTGTTGGGGAAGGCAGGAGGGTTTTTTTTTTCGGACCTAATTAGGTCAGGTTCGTTTTGTGTGTGGCTGAAAATGCGCTGAATGAAAACATGCTGGAGAGGGTTGTTGGCACGCTGCAGGATGTCTCTTAATTTTTTTCCTACCATATTCACGGTGCTCGTCTCTTTGTCTAATTTGCAGCAGCGAACTCTACCACGTGAAATTCAATGAGACCAGTGAATAAATTCTAAAATTGCAGCCTGTGAGCCGTGTAGCATTTGCTTAATTGACGGGTGCTCTGCCTGTTGCGTTCACCTCTCTTTGTTCTCTCTGAGGACCTTTTGACACGCAAACAAAGGGAATGATTGAAACTCTGATGCCTCTGTACTACACTCTGCTTGTTCACATCCTGTCTTCTCTCTGTCTTCTTCTGCAGCTCGCTACGTGGGACTCAGTTCACGGACTGAACGGCAGCCTGAAGGAGAGTCGGATAGAGAACGGCATGCAGGGAGTGACGGTCAAAGTGGTCACTTTACTGGTGGGTGATGTCTGTGGAAATGTTTTTTGTTTTTAATCACCTGCCATTACCATCCAGACCGCACTCACAGTAAAACAACCAATAATACAAGTAACTAAAATCCCAAATATACTGTGCCTGTGTATGCATGTGTGTGTGTGGAAGAATGCAAATGCTTTCAGCTACTCAAAGTCAATTTCATGCAGTGTTACGTTCCGAAATTTGTCACCTGAAATGAACTCGATTTTGAGCTGCAGCATCGGTGTTGCAGAGAAGGAAACTACAGCAGCAGGTCTTTCAACATGCAGAGGACAAGAGAAGATAAGATGAAATAAGATAAGATGAAATAAGATAAGATGAAATAAGATAAGATAAGATGAGAGAAGAGATAAGAAGCCACAAGTCATGCAGGACATTTTTGTGCCCAAGATAATCGCTATACATACTGAAATAACATATACATCGAACAAATATCCTACTTTACAATGCATACAGTACATGGTAAAATGAAATATACATACATACTACGTGTGTATTTGTACTCAAATAAAATTCAAGGTAAATGTAGAGAGAAGAAAAATAAAGGGAAGTGCAAAGCATTAATGCATTAAGTGTGGGGTCAAGAGGTTACAGTGTTAGAAACTACATGCAATGATTAAATTGTACAGAAAGGTGTATGTTAAAATGTTCCACACTACTAGCATAGAAATTCACAACATGAATGGAGAATACTAAAGAAACTGTAGGAAATGGAATGAAAGAGAAGGAACAGTGGGCTGAGTTTCCTTTGTATAGTCACATGCTAAATGTTATGTGCAAAACATCAGCATGCTAACATCCAATCATTTACATTTGTGTTAAGCTAACTGTAGGGATGTTAGCCTTCACTGTAACACCGTACAAGCCAAATCTTGGCATGTTAGCATGCTAACTTTAGCAGTCAGCAGAGTGCAGCTGAAAGCAGAGCCGAGTCTGACAAGCTGAGGTTGAAATGTCCTAAAGTGGCCACCGTACAGATAAACCCTCTCCTCCTGTGGCAAATAAAATCAGTCAGGTCAATAATTCCTCCACTAACTCCTGAGAAAAGCTACATGCACATTTAACACCACACTGAAATCCACAAAATCTCACAACTGTGCATGAAGCTGAAGAAATAACAGACACGTTGAAACTTCATGTGAAGACCAGAAGTGTTCCAGATTACAGCCTTAAAACTCTGCTGTTTGCTTCACTCTGACACTTACAGTATTTTCAGTTCTTTAAACACACGTTCTGCTCTTGATATGACGAAGATAATCCAACACGCAACAGCAGAAAACACGCTTCAGTGAATCCACAGAAAAAATCCCTCAGTCGATAAAGAAACCTGCTTTGTGCAGCTCAGTGAGTTTCTGTGACTTTTTATTATTCGTCTGCTTTGACTCCTCTCACTTACTCATGTTCCTCCACCCGAAAGTATCCCCCTCAACACTTTTTTTTTTGGGAGGGCATCGATCCAGCACCTTGGCTTAAGCAGCGCCTCCGGTCAGCGTGATTAGAGAGATGAGATACAAACATCCGAGCGTTTTTCGCCCCTGATCCCACAACAGCAGCAGCTCCTGCCAGAGCTTCCTCCTGTGCTGGCGCAGCACCGCGGAGACGCACGTCTAACCAAGCGAGACTAATACCTTCACCCTGCGGTTGATCCCCTGCAGCTGCAACACTTCCAGCTCCGAGTGCTGCCAGCTACCGACCCTGACACAACACTGTAACTACTGCAGCAGCTGGACATACACCCTACCTGTGCAGGTTCCTCTACAGAGCAACTTTGGGCTTTTTACTCAGTAAACCTGATAATATGAAGAGGCAGTGATGAGGGATCATTATTTTCTTTCACTGTGTTGACAACGATTTAGCTACGTTTTGGTCAAACAACAAATCACCTTCTCCTTTGCAGCTCTCTGAAAACAGGTGCACAACGTTCACTTGTACAAAAGTAAAAAAATAAATATCCTTCATAAATATTAAAAGTCAGGGATGTTGCATGTTACAACCCAGAAACACAATATAAAGCCGATGTAGCGAGCAAAAGGAAAGCAATTTGTTGTTTAGATGGCAAACAGAGTTTTACAAACTTAAATGCATCAATTGCAAAACACATCAACCAGGAGTACTGAGGTGAGACACAACAGAAACAGGAAGAGCCGAATCAAATACATAAATACATCTAACAAAACAGCCTGACTTCAGCTCGCTCGCTGGAAAATTCCAGTTAAAATAAAACCTGAGCGGCCGAACTACTCCAACAAACCTACAGTAGCACATATTTAACATTAAAACATGTCTACGTGTAAAGAAAGAAATTAGAACAAGGGATACGCTGTGTTGTCACATTTATTTATATTACGCTAGTTATTACTATGTGCATACCTTATTAGGAGAGATCAGCTGTTCCCAGACAGGGGAAAATCTCACAAAAATCTTCCTGGATTACTCGACACACGCTTCGAAGCCTCGACACAGAAGGACGCATCACTACATCAGTCCCAAAGACAAGTTCACTAACAGATCAAGTCAAAGTTTAACAGCACTCGATATTAACTAACAACAAGAACAAAGGTTAATAAAGTAACAGAGTTAACCAGCAGGAGGCTCACAGACTGCTGCTGACATAAACACTGACTCCGGCTGCTCAGATATAAATTCAGATGTAACTAAAACATTATAGAAACTCTCATTTGAAACCACAAAGAATATATGGATTGTGAAGACAATGCATTAAGCTATATGATTGGATTCAAATAATTCTTAACATCATGGTAAGTACACTTTATATAACTCTTCAAACTGTAAATGTCAGGTAAGCTTACAGCCCTTAAAGCACATGTACGTATTATAAATATCTCATGCACGGGTCTATAAGTGCTCTACATTATAAAGATACTTTACACTAAATCAATAAACTAAATCCATTAGTTTTAGTATTGGCAGTTTGAGGACTAAACAGAGTTCATCATACTCTTTGTGTTTCTGTGGTTTTTGGTTGAAGCTGCAGTTTGTTGTTTTGAACACATAAAGTAACTTGTCTTTTTCTTCAGTGCTGAGGCTTTTATCCTCGCTAACACCCCCACCTCTCTGTCTCTCTCTCTGCAGGAGGATCCTTTTGTCATGGTGGCAGAGAACATCCTGGGGCAGCCGAAGAGATATAAAGGCTTCTCCATCGACGTCCTGGACGCCCTCGCCAAAATCCTGGGCTTCAAATATGAGATCTACCAGGTGGGACTGACTGACTGACAGGTTTAGTGGATGTTGTCAGATGACACTTTCGGCTTTAGTTGTTGACTGATGTTCCTGTTGGTCAAAGATCAGAATGTTGGTTAAACTGGTTTCTCAGCTGTTAATGAGCTTAATGCAGAACCGTTGAGATTTTCTTCTGTTTGTTGTTTCACAGCTCAGCATGTTCCTGAACGACCTACAGTAGTTTCTAACTGTGTTAAAGGCTGAAAGCTGTCACACACGATCATACAGACTCACTGCATGTCGCACTTTGTCAGATCGTTCTGAAAAATCTTGTGCGTTTGACAGTTTTGAGGCATCAGATTGTGCGATCAATTGGTGGAACATTTTTTAAATGCAATAAGAGACATCTCATCGACTCACATCATCTTCTGCAGCGAAGAAGATATGAAGAATAAAATAAACCTGTGGTTCAAACTATTTATTCAAACATGGCTCCCACCATTGACATATAACTAACTAAAGCACCTTTCACACATGCAGTCTGTCCCTGAAATGTTGAGGAACGTTTCCTGCATGGGGTCGTGTGTGAACGGGAGCAGGGATCCATATTCATTCAGCCAGTTTCCCACCTGAAGACCTGGTACGGCTGTGTGTGAATGAAGGCAGCAACACTGCAGGGACGAGCATGTAAAGGAAAGATGCTTTCATGTGGAGCGAGAGAGCCAATCACAAGACTTGTTTACGCTTCCATTGATTGATTTGATAACTGAACATTAAAAACATTACAAGAACATTGGCACCGGACAGAAACAGCTCCTCGCCCGCCATGTTCCTGAAGTTAATAAGAGACGTCTTCTGCTGCGTACACGTCCACCTGGCCTTGGCCCATCTTCTTTTTCTTCTTCTCCTGTTGAGTTTTATGATGGCCGGCGTCCATAAGTGTTGCATTACCGCCACCTGCTGGACCGTCACTTTCCCCATCTGTTCCAGCGTTGCCATGGCATGTGTGAAAAGGTGCAAGACAGAAATGATCCTGAATGTAGCTGCATGTGTGAACAGTGAAAACCACTAGCGGCCCTTGAATACGTCTGTGGGCGCTTACAGCGTCACGTTGGCCTGTGTATTCTGTCATTTCATGTTGTATTCTGATTGGTTGGTTTGTAGAAGTGGTTCGTAGTAACTGGTGGCATAAACTCTCCAAACTGTATTAATCTTTCCTCCAGGTGGCAGACAGTAAATATGGATCTCAGCTTCCTAACGGCTCGTGGAACGGCATGATTGGTGACCTCATCAACAAGGTAAAACTGGAAATTACTGTTAGTTCAAATAAACTTCCATCTGTGTTTAAATTAAGACCCATGAAGCATCAAATGTTAAATGTTAAATCGTGAGTTAAAGGATCATATGGTTCACTACAAACTGACTTTTTAAGCTAGTAGCTTTGACTGATATATTCAGTGGTGTTATTGATTGGCTAACAGCTCTTCTTCACCTGTCTGCCTCTGCTTCCTCCTCCTCCTCCTCCAGAGAGCCGACCTGGCGGTGTCAGCCATCACCATCACGCCAGAGAGGGAGAACGTGGTGGACTTCAGCAAGCGTTACCTGGACTACAGCGTCGGCATCCTGCTGCGAAAACCTGAAGAGAAGATCAACATCTTCTCTCTGTTTGCGCCGTTTGACCTCGCCGTCTGGGCCTGCATCGCTGCGGCGATCCCCGTGGTGGGAGTGCTCATCTTCCTGCTCAACCGGCTGCAGGCGCTGCGCTCCTCCTCTACCCAGAATGCACCGCCAGGCCAGCCATCCAATGGCGTGGGGTCGGGCACTCTGCACAGCGCCATCTGGATTGTTTACGGAGCGTTCGTACATCAAGGTGAGAGAAAAGACGTAATGGAAGAAACATGCAGTAAAGACTGAGGAGTGTGACTGAGTTGAGCCTGCTGGGAGACTGGAGCTGATCCCAGCCTTTTTGTCCTGTTGCGTTAGCTAGCTCAGTGTGCTATTGTGGCCATGATGACTAGCGCTAGCATGTTTCTGGCAGGCTAGCGCATTAGCTATACAGTAGTTCACCAACCAGCCCTGCTAATAGTCACTATGCTACCAAGCCTCTAGCACCAGCTGCTTGCTGAGGACGTGGTGATGATTCGCTGTGCCACGTTTTGGCCTGTTGGACAGAGAGCCTGTACTGTAGCTGCAGGGTCGCAGGTTTGATCCCCGCAGTAACCAATGTGGTTTTCATCAGTAAAACACTGAAACTGTCTCTGCTTGCTAATGGCAGTCACTCTTTGTCAGAAAAACACAATAGTCATGAAAGAATATTCTATATAACTACATCCTGAAGTTTCAGCTGTGTTGAGCAGCGGGCCTGTCCCGTACCTGTACTGTACCTCACAGTTCACAGGTTTGATTCCTGCTGCAGCCGGGTGTCACTCTGGATTCAAACATCAGCTGGAAGCCAAATGAAAAGCTGCGTGACTTCTGCTTCACATATTCTCACAGTTCAGCAGCTCACCTGTTTGGCTGATCACAGCAAAGGGAAGATTATCTGCTGTGTAAAGACGGATTTCAGTTTGATTTTGGGGGGTTTTAATTTGGAGCTGTTACGCGGATTACACGGCAACAGAAGAGGGGAAACAATAATCACAGGAGGATTTGTAGTGTCTGAAATATTTAACAGAGACGCAGATACAAGGCCATGAAACTTTAAAGTGCTTAAGTGAATTAGAGGGAGGCTTAGATTACAGAGCTCCAGGAAGTGTCACTGGTTCTGTGTGTGTGTGTTCGTCTCAATAATCTAATTACAGTAATGGTTAAACTGTTGATCTTCATACATATCAGCATTAAGCTTAACAGTGCTGTAAAGGTGCCAGTTCAGCACCCCACACACGCACATTTGTACTTCTGTACTTATGAGGACCTAACCCCCAACCTTATCCTAAAACCTGATTCTGGCCTAAACACTAAAATCAAGTCTTAAACCTCAAACAGCCTTTAAAAAACTGAAGACCAGATGTCCCCATTCTAAACACTTTCCCACAATGTCCTCACTTTCCAAACAGTGCCCTCTCTATTCTTAATATCTTCATGTTTTCACAATGTCCTCCAAAATGTCCTCACTTTTTAAAACGTATAACTATTTGCTAGAAATAAATCTCATGAAAAATGATGGAAGACAACAGTTAACTTGCCTCTGGCTGATAGAAATGTCCAAGAACGTCCCTGTTATTTCAGATATGTCTTTGATTTAAAAAAAAGTCCACACTTTTCAAAACTTTCCAAAAAGTGTTTACTTTTGAAAAATGCCCTCACTTTCTAAAATGTCTCCACTTTACAAAAATGTCATTGGCAAGTTCCCTGAAGTGTTCTGGTTAGCGTCTGCTTGAACTTGAAAAGCCAATGAAAGATCACAGAGGACACATGGACCAACTCAATTCTTCTTTGGTTTTTATTTCAGTTAGGCTGGATTTCAGTTGATGAGATTTGTTTGTTTAGTTAATCAGTTAGGTTGATAACCTTAAAAAGAAAAGAAATAAAGCAGATATCAACATATCATTCATATCATCAAATAAACAGATATACTTATCACAATAAGGATTAGCAATATGTAAATGAAACAAGTGGCAGCAGACAGCAATTAACTCAGCTTAATGTATAAATGAGGTATTTTCAGATTATACAAAATAAATTACTCCATACATTACAACCAGGGTTCACACCGCTTTTCAAGAGCACAATTCAAGCACTTTTCAAGTACTTTCAAGGTATCCAAACCAAACTCATCAGACTCACAAAGCCTTCACCCATAAATGCCAGGAGACAACAAACCAATATGACAACGGAATCGCTTCACTCCAAACACTAAGATCTTTGGTTTGTGTAGATGATGAAACACCAGACTGTGCTGAAAACACTATTCAAGGGGTATATCACAACTCAAGCAGATTCACAACCTTGAAAACATAACGGTTAAACTTAAGCATCTTCCAAACTTTCAAGACTCTGTACAAACCCTGTACAACTATTCTACACAAAATAAACAGGCGTTAGCCATAACTCAAATACACACAGGGTAATACAATGAAGCACAAACATTCGCCTTACAAAGATGCAGTGTAACCGGGCCCACGCGAACGCCGCAGTTAATAATCTACGAATCGGATCGCGTAACTCAAACACCACAAGCACTGCACACATTACCACATAACACATTTCACTAGAATATGATGTGTTACCAGTAGCGTCCCTGTGGATTCAAACACGCTGAAGCACTTCCAAGCTCGCGCAGTACTCTACACTTCCCGAGCGGTGACGTCACTAGCAATCACTCGTGCAGCGCTCCCCTGACATACAAATACAATATAATCCATGGCATACACTTTATACAATAATGTTAATAATGTTACATTTTACTATTATTTTTCTAATTATTATATTTAGTGCAACTTGACTGACTTCGCAGTCATCACTGTCTTCATTTTCACAAAATGTCATCACTAATTAAGAATGTCCTCACCTTTAAAAAAAAAAAAAAATGTATACCCATTTTAAAAATATAACTTTTTTTCAAAAAATGTCCTTTCTCCTCTAAATATCTTCACGTTTTCACAGTGCCCTCTAAAATGTCCTCGTTGTTTTTAAACATCATCACAGCTTTTCAAAAATGTCTTCCTTGCTTTCCAAAACTGTCCTCACAAAGATAGAAGTACAAGAACACACACACACAGACACCTGCAAACACGCGTGTTCACGTGCACAAACACACATGCATGTGCACGAGTGGGTCCACACACACTCCAGCATGAACACACACTCCCAGCAGAGGCACCCAGCTGCATCTGTTATGGTCTGGCAGGTTGCCTGGGAAACCTTTTAGGCCTAACGGGTTGTGATTAGATGCAGCCTCTCTGCTCGCTGTGATGAAGCACCGCTCTCACCTGCTGCTTGAATAGGGGCAACAGGTGGCTTCCTGGTCGCCGGGAGCGACCTGTAACTGAGAGGTCGCAGGTCTGATCCCCTCAGCATGTGTCCATTAACACCTGTGTGATCTGAAACTGGATACGCAACACGAACCTGCTCCGAAAACAGTTTGAAAACACTCGAGATTTTGAGTAATGACCTGGATGGTAAAACTCGTGTGTGTGTGTGTGTGTGTGTGTGTGTGTGTGTGTGTGTGTGTAGGGGGGGATGGCGTGGTCGGCTCGGTGGCTCTCAGGATCGTCATGGGCAGCTGGTGGCTCTTCACGCTCATTGTGTGTTCGTCATACACTGCCAACCTGGCAGCGTACCTCACTGTGTCGCGCATGGACCACGCTATACGGTAAGACACACACACACACACACACACACACACACACATTTGTATGACTGGGCTCATCCTGACATTCACAGTTTGCTGTGTCTGCAGCTACGAGGGATGTAAACAAACACAAATGAATTATTCAGATACGGACAGATGATGAGCTCTGAACACCAACAGCATCTGAATTTTTGTGGTAATATTTGTTTTCACACGATGACACTTTGCACACAAACTTCACTTCCTGTCGGAGTCGTAACTCAGTCAAATCATGGCTCTTTACAGCGACATCAACATGTCCTATATCCACTGAGGATAGAGAACTTCTGATCTCGGCTCAGTCATCAGATCCAGATGTTTTCCTCTGTAATCCAGTAATGTGTTAAACCCCTAACAGCTGCTTAAAAAGTCTCTTATACATGTAACTTTTCAAATATCGGACCTCAAAATGCATTAAATGATCTTGAATTTTATTTGCAAATATCAGACATTTATTTGCAGAAGCAGAAAAGCAGAAAAAAATAATTATAATTTCATGAAAAGTTTATAATCTAATAATAATATCTTTATTTATATAGCACTTATCAGAACAAAGTTTCAAAGTGCTTCACACAGAAAGCAAAGAAGACATAAATCATAACATAGAAACACATAAAAACACAGCAATAAAAGAATAAAAGTAATAAACGAACCACATAAAAAATAAAATGTCAGGAACCATGAACAGAATAAAAACTAGAATCAGATGAAATCAGGGGAAGCGGTGCGATAAAAGAACGTTTTAAGCTCAGATTTAAAAGAAGCCTCTGACCGTGTTAAATGCAGTTTATTGATGATTGACTGATTAGCATGCAATCATTTAAGTTCATATGTAAAACAAGTCATTTACATGCTTCATTGATTAAGAAGGAATATTTACAGGTTGATGTATTTACAGTTCATATTTACAGTCATGCAGTAAGTTAATAGTTTGATTTCTTGCACTTAAAATGTGAAATATCTCTTTTATATTACATTTGTAATATTTGGGAATAGGTGACTGTGATTGTTGCTTCCTGCGCACCTTTAATTACCTTTTGTATTCTCTCAGGAGAAAACAGTTGTAATGTTGATCAGTCAGGGGAGCAGAGAGTGCAGCCACACACACACACACACACACACACACACACACACACACACACACACACACACACACAGCTCCGCCTGTTGCCATCAGTGACGATCAGACAGGAAATAATCAGTCGTTCTCTGCAGCTCGCTCTTCATCAGCCGGACTGAAGGAAGTCCATTTGGTCTTTACGATCTCGGAGGTCTCACGCAGACCGGGCACAGCAGAGTCCAGCAGAGTCCAGCAGAATAAAGTTTATGGTGTTGAGGATTTTAGAGACTTCACACAGAGTGCAGCTGTGACCCTGCTCTTTTATTGATCCCTGTGGAGAAATCAGGTCACTGCAGCTGTTAAAGTGACTCAGCAGTTTTTAAAAGAAAAACAACACTTAAATAGATTGTAATGAAACAAGAATTCATGCACAGTTTGATGAAAGGTATTAAACAGGAGGTCTTCACTCTCTTCGTCATTCTGAATTTGTCCAGCTGCTCTTCTGCTGTAATGATGTTCTGTCTGAGCAGGAAAGGAGCTCTGCAGCGCCCCCATGTGGGTCAGTCTGGCCAATAATGACTCCAGTTCACACCGTGTTTCGAGCGTGCTACATGTTCACAGGAAAACTGGCAAAATGAGGTTCAAGGATGAACGCCTACATACTTCCTTAAAGCAACAGTTTGACATTTGATGGCATTGGAGGTGATTAGCTTAGCATAAAGACAGGAAGCAGAGGCAAACAGCTAGCCTACAGGTTAAACCAACAAGATACAACGTGTTAACTAGTGACCTTCAGATGTGCTGGTAGGAGGATTTTTGACGGAGCCAGGCTAGCTGTTTCCCCTTGTTTCCAGTCTTTATGCTAAGCTAGGCTAACCCCCTCCTGGCTCTCTAGACATGAGACTGGTGTCGAGCTTAACATCTTAGTCTGGGCAAGAAAGTATTTTACCGAAATGTCAAACTGTTTCTTAAAAGTCCATTAAAATGGTACTTGTCCTACATGTTTAAACTACAATAACTCTTTGGTTACGTTTAGGGAAAGATTGTGGTTTTGGTTAAATAATGAAAAAGTAAATAGGTCCTGCTTGTGCTTCAAGTCAGCCTTAATTTGTTTAAATATTTAACCAAGATGGCAGTCTTTCTGGAACTTTAACCAAATGCTTTCAGCTGAACATTTTGTGATTTTGCAGATACGTTCATGACAAACGTTTCCTTATGATGTTGATAAAAAACATAATCTGGATAGCGACATATTTCTTTAAAGCAAACCAGTAACAAACATTATAACGTAATTTCCAGGAGACAGGGTTGGGATTAAAACACGTCTAGATTTAGATACAGTTGTTACAGCAGACGCCGCAGCTTTTAGTAAAAACCTGGAGCACAGAACCAACTAGCAGACGTTTTCAGGACAGAAGCAGCTCCGAGCAGCTCGCTCCCAGTGAGACGACTGACTCGACCCAACATGGCTGCCACTCTGCAGCAGCACGGGGTTAAGTCCTCATTCAACCTCAGGAGTCTCTCACACATTTGGCTGAATATTAATCTTAAAGAGGCACCTAAAAAGATGAATCGCCTCAAATCACCGCTGTGGTCCTCGAGAGAAAAGCTGCAGATCATCTCTAATTTAACAAACCTACGAGTGGATGGTGAGAAGACGCACAAGTTGAGCTGATCTTGTTTTACATTTAGAGGTTTGACAGTTTAGCTAAAAAACATCCCTCTGCCTGAATATTTCTCCATAAAGAAAGAGTTAAAGTATTTAATGCATCTGAAAAGGCAAGTCTGTCTAACATTAACCCTCCTGATGTTCCTGAAGAACACGCTGAACCGTTACTCGTGTTCTGTGGGAAGCGCTGCTGTATTTTACAGCTTTGTAAGTGTTCAAGAGTTGAAACATGATTTGCGTATCGGCACAATCCAGCTTCATACAGTTTGGTAAAAGTAAAAGTAACGTAAAGTGAGTGAATGAGTAAAGTAAACTCATTGTGCAGTAAACCGGTCCCTGTCAGTGTTTTACTATTATATGATGTTTCTGGATTCATCTCTACAAACAGATATCTGCATATCTGCATAGAATCTGCAGGCAAGGGACAAGATTTTGGTTTCCATTTGTAGTCCATTTGTAGTCTCAGTAGTGTTGACCAATCACATTTGAGCGGGCTTTGGTTGCATGCAGGTAAACAGTCCGTGTGGAGAGCAAAAGAGGAGGAGCACATTGACCGAAAAGCAAAACGATTTAGCTTTTTATCAGTCTCTGAACCCTAGAGATTAGCTTTTTATTAGCTTTTTTGTAAATGTATCTGCATTCAAATTGTCTTCAGGCGATAGCCGACAGGTTCTGAGATTGCTAATCGGACTGTAAGCCAAGTCTTAGCCCGGATATCCGTTATCCGGCTACACCGGAAGCCCCGAAACATTAGCTGTTGCATTTTTCTGAGATTGCTGCTGCATTAATGTGGATGTTGCATTTTACTGCTGCTGATGTTTCAGGTTGAGCTCATTTGAACTCCTTTAAATACTGTTGGCTGGTTTAATCTACAGCAATGCATCATGGTCTATAAGATCATCATAAGAGCAGGAAAACTGTTTTCAGCTTTGTGACGATGTGTTTCCCAGCTGATCCACGGGGATCTCGCCTCTGAGGTGTAGTGAAGTAGAAGTATAAAGCTGCACTAAGTAAAGTACAAGTACCTCGAGCACTTGAGTAAATGTACTTAGTTACATTCCACTCTGACGTTTGGTTCCCTCAAAATATATACAATTAGTAGGATCTACAGGATGTAACGTGGTATTTTAGGAGGATGAAGCTGTTGTGTTGATATTTGCATCACTCACAGGTGTGTTTGTTTAAAGGTTTTCCAGATTTGCAGCTGCAGTTAACATTGAGGTTGTGGGATAAAGTCTGGCTGTGTGAGGAAAGCTGTTATTGGCTTTCATTTAAAAACAAGAGCATTCAAATTCACACCGGCTAAGACCAGGAGACCAGGAGAGGAGACAGAAGAAGCCCAAAGTTCAATTATAACCCAGTTTTTCTTTACAGACAACAGCTGAAGAGTCTCTTGCTTCTGAAATTGAAACCTGCTGTATTTTGTAGCTGAAACACAAATTCATAGCAAACCTGCAGGAGGCAGGAAGACGAGGAGGAGCGAGCTGTTTTTAATATGTGGAGTAGAAAATGAGCTGTGAAAGTGTAAAAAAGTCCTTTTCCTACAGTCAGCTCAGTTACACAGCTCCATGGCCTCAGCTGCAAACAGACGCAGCGCTAACATGTTCAGCTTTAACCACAACAGTCGCATCTGTGCTCGCCGCTAATGCTTCTCTGGTTAGCAACAAGCAGACACCAGCTCAAACACACACCTGTTACTGTTTCTAGGTGCAGGAGAAACCAACCAACAGACCTGCTGTGACTGTAGGTGGAGATACTGAACCTCATTTAGCTACAGCTTTATCTTCACACCTGGCAGGTAAAGCTGCACTCGGCAGGATTTGTATGTAAAAACACACCTAATTCACAAACTGGCAGGAACTTCTGTTCTGGGAAGTTTTCTAGCAAACAGATGGTGAACCCTCTGTCCAGAAAAAGCTGGACTAATAGAGGAAGTCTTTTTCTCACTGACATCAAATCCCATGAAACTGTCTGACTTCCTGTCTGTGGCTCTCAGCTCCAAGCCCATTGGTTCCTGCTGAAGATGTAAATCTCACAGATATAGTTTCATGTTTCAAACAGCTGCTCAACGTAGTTTTGATCAAACAAACAGGAGGAAATGGTGCATTTGTTGGGGACTATTTTCAGCAGTGGATTAATACACATTTGTCAGGATCAATTAGGATTATTTCATTGTTGTTTTTGGTCTTTTTTTGATGATATGAAAAATACAGAGTTCGCTCTTAATCATTTTCTATAGGAAGCAAGAGACTCCCTTCTCGAGGCGTTGTCTGATAGCAGGCGACTGACAAAGTGTTCAACTTTTAGTCAAATGAGGGTGAAGTTTGCCAGTAAGACCCGTCGTGATTTGCTGAAAAATTGACAAAGAAAAAGTGAAGCTTTGGTTGGACAGGAAGTTTAGTCTTCACCAGGTGTGTGTGAACGTCTACAGGGAGAAGGAGGGCGATACTGTAGTTTCTGGGATTCCTCTTGTATTTTCCTTGTGTCCATGACGACAGATACAGGCAGACACAAAGTCAGGTGAATTGATGGAGAAAGTTTTTATTTTATGTTGCTTACTTACTTGTTTGTGTTGACCTGCAGCGGTGAGCACGAAGTGGCAGAGGTGGTGTTGCACGCTTCTGTTTGGACTACATTGGCTGTCTGCACAGTTTGCATACATTCTGGGCTGCAGGTGGACGTCTGCGTGGTCCTAACACACAACAGTGGAATAAAAAAACAAACCATGAAAAGTAAGGACAGAAGAATAACAGTTGTTAGTTCACGAAGAGACTTTGTGTGGACTGAGAGGAAAACCAAACTGCTCTGGTGTTGGTCTCAAGTTGAAAAATGTTGCCCTTTGTCAGAAATATAAAAGTAAAGCGTTAAACAGTGTACAGAAGGTAGATGCTGTCTTTGTCTTTGGTTGGTATTGAATGTTACCACGTTGTCATCACTAAACCTGGTTCTCAATCCTGAACACAAACAGGGTGAACCTGAGTTCACTGATTCTCCTGATCTTTGGTTCACAAAGTTCACAAGTACAGAACATCATCACGGATCCACTGACGTAGAACGTTTTAATGTCCTCGCACACAAACGAGCTGCTCAGTCAGAGGAACAAGAGGAACTTCAGTTTGTTTCTTTCCCTCCCTGAGCAGAGGAGGATAAACTTCACGTGAACGTCCAAACAGCAGCTTTCACCACCGCCTGATCCTCAGACCTGAACCAGCTCAGATGGACTGTAATTGAATGTTCCAGACATGCAGAGCCAAACACAGACTTCCAGGTATAATTTGTGTTTTACTGAGAAACAAACTGAACTCTTCACAGTTTCAGAGGGTAAAAAGTCATTTCACGAAGTAACAACCTGGAAAACAAATCGGATTAACAACACACGACTGCATCTCGACGCTTCATTTATAATGAAAGTATAATAGTTACTGCAGCGCTTCAGCAGATCTGACTTTGACCACAGATGTTTGATTGAACAGCTGTGAGTAACTGTGTGCACGACACCTTTTACTTTGATCAACATTTGCCACATGTGCAGTTCCCCAACCTTTCCCAAGCTATCCTAAATAAAAAAAGTCTTCTAACGACAGACAGGGATTTTAATGAAGTGTAATGAAATAATATTTAAGTCTACATTCAGCACAATGCTACATAAGAATCCTAAAATACAATACGGTGACACTGATGTTCATCTGAACTCACCAAATCTGACGAGAGCAGGAAACCAGCCTCAGTCAATTAAGTTCTTGCAAAGGGAACCACATGTTCAGAGATTTAGTTTTGCACTTCCACAAAGTTTGGGGACTTGTGGTGACTCATAAAAGAATTATTAAAATACACGTTCATTCTGTTTCTATGTACCTGGCATGTGCCTCCACTTTTTTTTAGACTCAGACAGTCATTTCTGTAAAATTCTTGAAACCAGTCGATCAGTTTTTCAGGTTTCAAGATGAGATTTTATTATTTTTTGTTGCCACGCACAGATGTTGCTGCAGAGCAGACAGACAGGTGGGTCAGTTTTGGTTTGAACCAGCACAGCTGCAGAAACTCGCTTTCCGTTAAAAGTCAAGACGTCTGCTTCCACGTTTCCACACCAACAGACAGCCTCGTTTCAGATCCACAGTCGTCTCTTTAAATGTGTCTTGCGAGTAGAAAAATAATGCACCTCTCTCAGGCTCGAATGCATGACTACACACTTGACGTACTCGACAGAAGCGCAGGTACATCATCTGGTTTTTTTGCCTATTTATCTTGTGTATGAATAAAGAATGTTGTCTGTCATTTCCCATCTAAAGACGCACAACAGACACTTCACAGCCGTGCGGCGACACAGCAGCTCCTTCCTCTGAGAATCAGATCCGAGCTGACATTTTCATCAGCAAATCCCCGGCGCGTTACTCCGTGAAGGGCGATTCATTCGAGAGTAAATGCTAAGTACAACTTCGCCTTTATAGACATTCAATGAATGCTGAAGTGGAGATTTGCATATGATGTAGACTTCTTTAAAGCCCCCTCAGACGGCAGAGAATCATCTTCCATCTACACTGTGTGAAGCCTGTCATTACTGCAACGTAACACACCAACACGAAGATGAGAAAGTGTTGTGGTCTGCAGCAGAGCTGAAAGACCGTCTTCACCACACGAAGGGAAGCTTTTATGAACCATGGTATCTGTGGAGAAGGGGACTGGATGAGGTGGACGGTTTGATAAGATGCTGGATATTAATGTGTGTAATGGTTCATTATAAAATCCCTGTTAGTGTTGGTTAATGTGGTTCATAGTCTTCCAGTGGGTCACACAAATAATAAAACATGTAGAAGAATGAGCACCAGGAATGTAAGATGCTCTAAAATCTTCTTTTCCCCCTTTATTAGTATCTTTAAGGTGACTTCACAGTGTCTGACAGGATCATAAATATCATTTCAAGGGTGAAATATTCAAACCCCAGTTTTTTTATGGCTGTTCCAATCCATCAAATGGAAATATTCTGGATCCCAACCTGAGATCCTTCTGCAGTTTAGGAGGGAAATTAACACAAATAGGATTTTAGGCTGTTTTCACAAAGCGTCCTGAAGCTGTCCTGACTTTAAAGGAATAGTTTTGGGAAATACGCTTATTTGCTTTGTTGCTGAAGATTGATACCACTCTCGTGTCTGTACGCTGAATCTGAAGCCAGGAGACGCTAAGCTTAGCTTAGCTTAGCATAAAGACTGGAAGCAGCTGGCCTGGCTCAGTCCAAAGGGAACAAAATCCACCTGCCAGCAGCTCTGTATGCTCTGTATATTCAATCCGTACAGTACAGCAGTGACTTCCTGTAGTGAGACAGACGGGTTCATGGTGAAGAGGCTCTGTTATAGTAGCTCATCTTTCAGACCCTTCTCTGCCTTCCTAGTGACTGCTGTGATTTTATATAAGAAGCCAGGTAGATCTGTGTGTCCCATCACTGTACTCGGATACCATTTTTTGAACAACAGCCACTTTACGTGACCATTTCTGTGCGACCTGATGCTTTTCAAACTCTTGTGTTTCCTCTTTCCGTGCAGTTCCGGTCCCAAAAAACAGCCAACCTGAGAAACAGCACGTCCAGCGTCTGCAGAGCGGAGAGGAGAGACAGAAGCAGGCAGAGATCTGAAATCTTATTTATTATTCCAGAAGAGAGCTGTGCTTTAGTTGAGTTTATTTCACTGATCAACTTCAAGCAATGACCCTAAAACACAAGGGATTGTGGGTAGAGGGGAGCAGAGGCAGCAGTTCCTGTTCATAAACTTGAGCCGAACACAAAAACAAACGTCCGGACTTCTGTCCTGTTTCATTCAGTCGGAGAGTAAAGATTAGTTTCAGTGTGAACGAGCGACAGGCTTCATAAAGTGATGTCAAATGTTACTCTGGTCTGTTGCACACAGCATGTGAGTTACGTTCAAATGAATTCTTTTGGAAAAGTATCATCCCCTAACGTCCAGAGAGTCTGCTTCAGGTGCAGATAGAATCATAAATATACAGCACAGATGTACAATATTTATTAGAAGGCAGGTTCATTCATTGATTTATTTATGTAGCGTGGCTTCATTTTACGCTCAACTTGTCAATGTGAAGTCTTTAAAGATAAAACAACAAAATACGGTTTGGTTCGGTTCAGGCACAAACATGATCTGAAAACATCACGACTCACGGTTAAAATAAGTTCTTCATTGAGGTCGGAAACAGGAAACGAACAGCGGACTCTCGTGGTAAACTTGCGTACTTATGGAGTAAAGGCCGTCGAACAGGGACCTCCAGAGTTCTCTTTTTGTTCCCGTGTCTGTGTTTCTGTAGCAGGTGATGTTTCTGCGGGGCAGGGGTGCTAACCCTACACCCGACCCTCCTCCTTTCTCATCCAGGTTTGGGACCGGCCATGGTGGAGTTTCTCGTGTTAAAGTCTGACGGGTTTTTTTTTTTACCCTTCATCCTATCCCTTCACAGATGTGACATGATGAAGGTGAACATATAAGACATGTCACAGCTGACCGAGGTCCACGAGGGTCCAGTTCAGAGGGGGGACATTTGGACTCTGGACTGATGTTTATATTAAAATAGTTCATATAGATCATCAACACTTTTACAGTGTAGAGTTACTCCAAAAAAGGTCCAGGTATATTTGTTGTTTAAAGCGTGAGGCAACAACAAATCACAGTGAGGAGAGCCAGCTGGTGGCTCAGATGATGATGGATTAAAAATAAAACAGAAAGCCTTGAAACCGCTTTCGAAATAACTTTACTCTCATACGTTCTTTTATTAACAGGCTGTGTTTCATAAGGAGGAATTTAAAACGTTCACGCACAGGAAGATGGAAATGAAGAGATTTTTAGACTTTGTGATTTAAAAGAAGAAAAGAAGCTTGATTGTGAAGTGAGTCATTTCTCCACAGAGTGCCTGCTGAGAGATCACAGCATGTTATAATATCCAGGATGATTTTCTGAGGTCAGTGTGCTTCAGAATAAAGGTGACACGTTCATGAAAGAGTCTGTAACAGATGAATGTAATAGTCCTTTTTTATTCTGGTTTTCTTGGAGAATCAAACAAACTTTTCTTTACAAATAAACAGGAAAGCAGAACTGAAGCCCAGAAAAGAAGATAAAAGGTCCAATAAAAGATACGAACCAGTCCTGTAAACGAGCGCCTGCAGATGAACATGAAGTTAATTCGGCAGACAAAGTTTATTGAATGATGATGTTGAACTGTGGATTCGCCCTCGAGGGACGCAGCAGCTCTGACTGCTTTATGTCTCTACCTCGGATTTAAATAAATGATGATATTCCATACATCTACTTACTGCAGAATCCAATTAGACTTCAGCTCTAACCTCCGCCAGCGCTGCAATTATGTAATTAAACTTCCAGCGTTATTAACGTTTCAGTCAGCGTCGTCCTGACGGCAGCCCGTCGGTGTTCGCTCAGTTCCACACGCACGATAAGAAGCCTGAAATTAATATGAACATTAAGAGAAAATCCAATTCCAACACAATGAAAAGAAGTCATCATGTGACTGACTCACTCGGCTATAAAGAGCTGTAGAGACCAGAACTTCGTTTCATGTGTCTTTGCTGCCAAGTTCAATTAAACATCTTTTACTGCAACAATCAGTGAAATCACCAATAATAACCTTCATTAATCTCTTTAAAAATGATAAAAATCCTGTCAAAATAGAATCGGAGAACAACACAGTGCAGAAAACAGAATAATTAATGAAACCCAAAAAAACGGATTTCAAATCTTTAAGTATTTCTCTACAATATTCAAGACTAGGTTTGAAGTTTTCATGTCTGTTGCACCTGTAACCACACCAAACAGTGACGTCACAGTGTACTGACACGCCCCCGGAGTACACTTCTACATCACTGTAGCATGGTGAAAATTAAACCACTAGAGGTCAGCGAAAACAAGCTGTGAAGTTCAGGGTTCATACAAAGTCTTGAAAGTTTGTAAAATGATTAATTTTAACCGTTAATGTTTTCAACGTAGGAATATGCTTGAATTCAAATATATTCCATGAAAAATCCTTGATTTTCAACATAATCTGGTGTTTCATCATCGACACAGTCACTCACGCAAACCAAAAATCTTTAAAATATTTGAAATGAAACGATCCCGTCCTCATATTTGTTTGTTGTCTCCTGACATTTATAGTAACAATTAAAAGCTTCTAGAGTCTGAAAATTATTGGTTTAGGTACCTTGAAAAGTGCTTGAATTTTACTCTTAAAAAGCTGTAAGAACCCTGTTGAGGCACTGACCATGAACTGCAGGTTCCCTGGTTTGAGTCCAGCTGCAGGTCTTTGTTGGACCGACAGTCGTTTCCTCTCTCTGATAACGGCACAGAACATAGAAACCAGTCATGAGCTGAAGTGTTGGACGAGTGGAAACACTGATGTGATGAAGCCGCCAGATGCACCAGCGACTCCTCCCGTGCAGAACATGAATGTCCGAACCACATTTAATGGAAATCCATCCAACAGTTGGAGCCTCACGTGGAGCTGGAGTCTGAACGCACCGTCAGTCGCTGTGACGAGCGTCAGCAGCGTTCAGGACTCTACAAACTGAGTGCAGACTCCTCAGACTGAGGCCCCCCTTCAGGGAAACAGCAGCTGCATTAATGCTTCACGCCTCGTCTGTCATCATGATATATATATATATATAGCTAGTTAGCATTAGTGGAAGTGAAGGCGTTAACACACTGAACAGTGAACGCTCTGATCTACGCTCCTAAACGCATCATTTAGTGTGTCACTTCCTGTTTGGGAAAGTTTCTGTGGTGATCTGGCCGCTTCACATTGACTTTATTGGTGCTTTGGTTGTTATTTTAAAGCATTTCTTTCTCCTGATTCTGATTCCCTCACATGGTTTTCATTTTTAGTCAGTTTAGGTTTTTGTCTTGAACTTTAGTTTCACTGTTAACGTTTTTAAATTCAGCACTAAATCTGCAGCGAGCTGGGAGGAAGGTTTGGGTTAAATATTAAATATTGTAGTTTCTGTGTGTCTCCAGGCATCTGCAGCTTGATTAGTCCAAATCATCAAATATAAGAAGTAACACAAACAAATCAAACCAAAACTCCAACAAGGAAAAGAGGTTAAAATATATTAAGAGTGTGCACCATGTGCTGTTTTCCCCAAATCCCTTCTTTTCTCCAGACTGTACATAAACCAAAAAACTACGAGCAGGATGTCGCATAAAGTTTTATTTCAGTTTTACCTGCAGACAGCATTGTTTCTTCTCCAAAATCTTGTAGTACGTATTTTTATATATATGTATTTCAGTCAGGTTCTGTGTTTAAATGATCCAGATACTGAGATACAACACAACAGATCCACCCAAAACTCCTGCAAACATAAACCACCAGAAAAGACATCATTTTTATCTTTCCACACATTATTTACTTAATAAAGAACAGTATTCATACTTTGCAAGTGAGTATCAAATACATCTTTTTTATTTCCTCTTTTTTTTGTTTATTTGAAAATCAATATTCCACCTGCTGTTTGTTTTGATGAAATTCTGAAGCTGTTGTTGTTCTTTCTTATTAAAATTAAAATTAAAATTAAAAAACCTCAAACATCTCGAGGCAGAAGCTCATCAGTCGGTCTTGTGGGTGTCGCTGATTAAAACTCGTCTCCTGCCTCTTCAGCGTCGACAGTCTTTAAAAAATCCTGTTTTTCAAAACAACAGCTGACCTGAAATCAGTTTACCGTCAAACCTGATATTTACAGTCAATTTACAATAAACCATAATCTGTTTTCTACAAGGAGTGAAGAACAGATGTAACGCTACAATTAGACATTTTTCAGACTAAATACCTTTAAAATATGACGAAACAAAACCAAAACAACTTTAAATAAAAGGAATCAGTTTTCTTCACCAGACTACATGTGAAATTTTGTGATTTTGTTTTAAAATCTTACAGTTTGGTTGGCGGGGAGTCAAAAATGTCTTTGGTCAGTAAGGTTGCAGCAGACGCCGGCGCTGGCCCGAGTGCAGCTATCTGGAGCTGATTCTTGGCCAAACCTAGACCCCCAAACCCCAGTCAAAATTCTGCAGCCATTATGCTGTACATGTGGGGCCAGAGCCGGCTCACGTGTGATCCTTTTGGTGCCAGAACACAGCCGAATGTGCCGACACTCGGCTGCAGTCGGGAGGAGGAGGACGCCGGAAAAGACAACAGCTCCTCACTCACGTCTCTGGGTTTTGTCTTCCAGGTCGTTCCAGGACTTGGCGCGGCAGATCGATGTGGACTACGGCACGGTGAGGGACTCTGCGGTGTACGACTACTTCAGGAACAAAGGCACCAACCCTCTGGAGCAGGACAGCACCTACGCAGAGCTGTGGAGGACAATCAGCAAGAACAACGGCATGGACTACTCCGTGTCCAGCCCGTCTGAGGGCATACGCAAGGTAAGAGGGTGTGTGTTTCTGGAGTTAAAGGATAAGGTTTGGGTTTATTTCCTGTTTTTCTTATTGGTTCAAATATCATGAAAAGACCCAAGCTAACAACATGTTAGTCTGTCCCTCAGTCCTGTCTCACTTCCTGTCTGTGGCTCTCAGCTCCGAGTCCATTGGTTCCTACTGAAGATATAAGTCTTTAAAAACACCTCACACATATATAGTTATATGTATATATATATATATATATATACACTAACAGGAAAAAATAGTGCATTAATTGGGGACTATTTTCAGCGGCGGATGAATCCACATTTGGTGCTCTAGTGAGTATTTGGGGCAGCAGGACGGTGTATAAATAAACTACAGTGTGTGTTGGTGGTGATGAAGGAACAACAGTGTGGCTCACTGATGTGTTTTTAATAGTTTTTGGAGCAACAGTGGAGCTCTGTGGCTCAGAGGAAGAAGAGGTGATACACACACACACAATACCTGTTAGTAGATACATTCACTGCTGGTTTGATATTTTAATGGGATTTGTTGACTGTAAGAAAACTATAGAGTATCTCATCATCCTGTTGGATTTCCTGCTGAAGAGGTTTTTAAAGAAAACGAAAGAATCTGAATAGAATCAGGTGTATGTGGAGCATCAATAAACATGATAAACACACACACACACACCCCCGTGACGTTTTCTCCCCACAGTAACCCCAAACGGTTACACACAGACACATTTTAATCAGTTTTATTGCTGTTGCCGAGTGCTTTTCCAACGCTGATTTTTCCTCTAAAAAGGAACTCATTCAGAAATAAGTGGCTCCTCGTGTCTCACACATTTGATGCCTCCTCGCTGTAGCAGTGGATCTCTGTTGTGAGCTGTAGTGTCTTTGTGTCACTGTTTGTCCTCCTTTGATTCACAACAACCTTTTATCCTGCTGAACGCTGCTCTGCTCTCAGCAGCCCAGCGTGGCGCCACGTAGCTTAGCATCTCTGCAGCGTTCTGCAAACACTGCACAGCTTATTCTCCCAGTGTTACCTGGAGAGAACAGAAACCAGCAGCAGCTACGTGACGCAGTAATTAGGCTGAAAGGCATCCAAAGACTGAAGTCTCCCTGTTACGATACGAGGAGGGAGGAGAGAGAGCGGTGTACAAACACTTTGTATTCACACACACACACACGATTAGCAGCGACAGCGAACAGGTGGACGTGGAAGCAGATGCTCCTGCAGCAGCTCTGCTGACACAGTGAAAACACCCACATCCTCCTCC
This sequence comes from Macquaria ambigua, assembly GCA_008360985.2. Taxonomy (NCBI): domain Eukaryota; kingdom Metazoa; phylum Chordata; class Actinopteri; order Centrarchiformes; family Percichthyidae; genus Macquaria; species Macquaria ambigua. The sequence continues at coordinate 135,414 of VMKM01001144.1, read as the reverse complement.
ACTCACTCTCCACCCGCTGCTGCTTTCATACGCGTTACTGTCCCGCACCACCTCAACAGATACAAACTCACAAACAGCTGTGTTGAAAAAAGTGACACTGGCTTCTATAAAATAACAGCAGGATGGGAAGCTGTTAAGGATGTTGTGATAGATACATGCATATGAACATGCAACATGCTGTATATTTAAACCACAGACTGTATATAAAGATGGCCGACGCGTCTCCACTTCCTCCTACTGTACAAAAATGAAGCCAAAATATCCCGGATACAGGAGCTGCCATCTTGTGGCATCCATATCGAGTTCCCGCCCATACACCCACCTGAACCAATCACAGCACACTCTCAGTTGTCAATCATGACGTGACACCCCCTTTTTATAGCATCAAATAACTAATTAAAACCAAACTGATCAGAGAAACGAACACTTGAACAAACATCAACGTGATAAGAACTACCTGAAATGACAGAAACCATCTTTGGGAACATTTTATTTGACGTGTACTTTGATTTTTCAGTTTGGCCCATGTCCCATCTGCTAACATGGAGGGGGCGGGGCTTATGACCTATACTGCAGCCAGCCACCAGGGGGCGATCCAGATGTTTTGGCTTCACTTTTGGGGAGCCGTCATGTCGTCCATCTTTATACTGTATACAGTTTATGGTTTACTTAGTCACTTAGTCCATGAAATATACTGTATGTGTCGGGCTGCAACTAACGGATTATTTTCATTATCGATTAATCGATTATTTAATCCACTGGTTCCCAACTGGTGGGTCAACTTTACTTTGAAATGGAGTGAATTTCCAGAGCAGTGCTTTTATTTTGAAGCATTGCTTCCAGCTTCCCAGTGAGTAGTGATGCTACAACGTGTAACAGTACAAGCAGCCTATTGATCGGCTGTCGATCATGGGAATCATTTTTATTGAATAGGGTTAGGGTTAGAAGTTGAATCGATTAGTCATTTTGTCCAACCATCAGTCCCAAAACCCAAAGAGATTCAGATTTATAATGATAAACAGAGAAAAGCAGAAAAATAAAAATGTGTCTGAACATGAATTGATTACCAAAACTGTTGCAGATAAATTTTAGTTGAGTGACTAATGTATTAGATTCAGTTTTACAGACGTGTTGACTTTACATCACTGTCCAGCTACAAGTGACCAGCAGGCTGTTTTGGTTGGTCACCTGTCAGCAGAGCTGCTCTGATTGGCAGGAGGCTAAAATTAGAGACGATTGGCCGGTTTCAAACAGGTCCAGTGTTTCCATAGAAACAGTTTATTTGGTCAGTGAGTCTGAAAAGTGATGAACAAACACCAACAGTTTCTCTCTGTGGGTCTTTTTTTCCCTCGCTCTGTGTCTGCAGGCGAAGAAGAGTCCCTACGCCTTCCTGTGGGACATGGCGGTGCTGGAGTACGCGGCGCTGACGGATGACGACTGCACCATCACTGTGTCGGGAAACAGCATGAGCAGCAAAGGCTACGGCATCGCCATGCAGCACGGCAGCCCCTACAGAGACCTCTTCTCTCAGAAGTAAGTGACTCCACGTTCAGCAGCACAGGGGAGCCAAAGATCCACCTGTAAAGGTGACTTTTTACCTGCCGGGGAGGTCTGGAGAATAACACATGGCTGATTTAAAGGTGCTACGAGCGGCTTTGTGAAAGATGGAAAAACATCGTATAAACGGAGACATGATGAATATTCAACATGTCTGACGATAGAGACGCAGACGAGCTTCCCTCGAAAACATCTGTCATATTAAAGAATAAGTCAAAGTCCATAATTAGAAATGAGGATTAGCAGCAGATATTTACAGAAAATGATCTTCATATTGGTACAGAGAGCATGAAAACAGACAGCTACTCCTCCTCTTCCTCAGTGTATTTGTTGCTGTTAGCTTCCTGCTCCTTCACCGTCATAGACATGATCGCTGGAGTGTGACGTGGCCTGAAGGTCCGAGCAGAGCTGGTCTTAGCTGCAGTGGACAGTCTGAAGACAGATCAGGATTGTGTCAGCTGGTTTTATTGTGCAGTGAAACAAAGCCTGACGGAGTTCATGACGAAGCTTTTGTCGGGAGTTTGATCCTCTTTGTTGACATGAAGTCTTCATCATCAGCCTGTAAATCCTCTGATGTGAGCAGAGACTGTTACAACAGACTGGTTTTAAATCTGTGTTAACAAGGGACTCTGGCTGTAGGAAGAAGAGTCACGTTGACTTATTTCAAACTTGGCGAGCGGTGCAGGTGTTAAAAAGGTGTTGAGTGTGAGCTGCAGGCAGATTTGACTCTGCGTTAAATTAATAACATCGCTCGACGCTAAAGTCAAGTAAGCTCACATGAAACGAGCTCGCATTAAGCAGCTCTGTTGTGAAGCAAATGGGATTATTCACGGTGCGATGTGTAAACACAGGGACGTGTGCTAATTACTTCTTTGATTCTGCGAGGCAGATGTCTGGAAAGTTTTTAGGGAATTCAGTGATCTCCTTCAGTCTGAGTTGAGGATGAAATCACTGAGTGAAACCTCAAATCTCTTCCCAAACACAAATTGATCCCAGAGTGAGTTTCAAAATCACGTAGATCATTTAGTAAATCTCCACATTATTCATTATTACATCATGAATTAACGGTGTGAGGAGCCACATGTAAGCTCCGAAGATCTGGGAACGTTCTCATCCGTCTCGTATCGATCGGCTCCCAGAAAGCAGACAGGAAGTTGGTGTAAAAAGAAACAGGAAGCTGAATTATTGCAATATTATTGTTATAATATTGAGAGAAAAGTCTAATAAACAGGATTCTTCATGTTACAATTTTGGGTGTTGAACCCTCAAAATAGCTGATTAATACGCCAACAGAGAGATTTGCTTTCATGACAGCACAGTTTTGTCAAATTAAGTGTTTTATTGATCATTCAGGTTCATATCGATCCGATTTTAAAGCTGCACTTTGCAGGAAGGGGAATCTAAAGACATTAGGTGTGTAAGTTGATATCACTCAGTAATACATTTCATCCAGATCAGGAGTTAAAAGATGTTAATTTACAAACAACAAGAAGAAAGCACTTGTCTCTTCTGGTTTTATTTAATCAGATTTTTAGATTTCTGCCTCCACCCAAATAAAATGCAGTTGAACTTTAGTTCATGGTGCTCACAACGTTGGAAAATGAGCAAATATTTTCCCAGAGACAGTGTCCCTTTTACTTTGAATAATCCACAGACCTCTGAGGTCTCTGCGCAAACTGTTAACACGACTCTGGATTATTCACAGTAAAACAACAGCACACAGCCATGAATCATAAAAAACACTCAGCATCCTACCACCGAGTCCATTTAGTTGCTGTTCTGGAGCTTTTGATTGTCTCACATGATCTTGTCTCATCATGACAACTGGGAAAACTCCCATCTGTTGATGAAGATCAAGCCATACAATCGAAAGCTGCAGGACAGCTACTAAATGGTAAAATTGTTTTGCCGACTGCTGTTTCCAAGTTCAAGAATTAACTCTCAGTCTCGACCCTGTCACGTGTCTACAAGTTCATATAAATTGTATTGGAGTGGAGGCGGGAGATTTGGGTGAATTGACCCTTCACTAATCAAAAGTGACTTTTTCTTTCATGCCAGCACATTTGTTGTCACAGTAGATGTTCGTATCTTCTTCTTTGAGGATGAAACTATTCATTTGCGTGCAGGTATTAAAGGAATAGTTTGACATTTTGGGAAATAACGCTTATTCACTCTCCGAAATGTCCCAAAATGTCGAACTACTCCTTTAAAGCTGCACTTGTAGACTTGAGGAATCCAAATGGCATCAAACTGTTAAAACTTAATACTCTGTAAGCTGACGTCTCCTCAGTCTCGGCGGCTGCAGCTCACAGGAAATGACTTAATCCACCTTCGTGTTAAAGAATTTCATTTGGGTCAGAATTTCTCAGCCAGCTCTGCTCTCTGTGCTCAGCAGCAGTCGGTGCACCTGGCCCCCCAGGTGTAAACGTCTCTGTGGTTTGCTGTGTGGAATGAAAAGCAGCGGGGCCCATGGTCCCGAGGAGCCGCTCTGAACCGACTGCATGAAGGCAGCGAGCGTACAGCCGCTCACAGCCGGAGCCTCCAGGAAAAAAAGCATTTGATGTCTGCTGCCACGATCACCAACTCCTCGACACATAAACCGCCGTGTAACTTCCTGTGTCATTTCTGTGAGGGAGAAAAACACAAACAGTGATTGTGAGCTTTGAGGCCAACAGCAGCAGCATTAACAGAGATGTTAACACTGAGCATTAGCGGCTGCACCGCTGATGTTATTAGCAGACTGCAGATCAGCCATGCTGAGGGGAAATGGGCTCTCTGGGATGAGTTTGTGCGCCCCGTGGCTGCGGGAGGGACACCCGAGGCCCGAGAGCAACCCCACACCAAAAATGTCATTTTTAATCTCCCCCCTCCTGTCCCGTCGACTTCCTCCTTCATCCTCCCCTTCCCCCCTCTCTCTCCAGCTCCACGTGATCCCCTCTCGTCCTCTCAGGCCATGTTCATACGTTCGAGCAAATCCTATTTCTCAGCCCTGCGCTTTAAAGCTTTGAGACTGTCCGCTTTGTAACTGACGAGTGACCGGATCAGATCAGAGCTCCCCTCTGATCTCCAGCAGAGCCACAACTCAAATACAGGACCGTCTCAAAGTGTTGGGACAGCTCTGCTGTGGCTTTGAGCTTCTACACACATCAGGCGTCTTCAGACCAAACAGTACTGGGAACTCCCTGAGAGGAAGGGCTTTTTTTCTGTTTGCATTCGCTGAACGCTGACGTGACGTAAGCCGGCTGGTGTAGCAACGTCACAAGTCAAAATGGCGTATTTCCCCCGTCGCATATACGCTCGATAAAGCCTGGACTTCACTGTCGCTCCATTTGTCCGTATTTTGGTCCATGTTTTAAGGCTATCGTTATGAACTGTTACACAGGTTTTTAAAGATGGCGGTTGCCGGTGCTGCATTGGCTCATTGCTTTATTGTTCGACCAATCACCGTACACTTAGGTCACTCAAGGTTCCCCTGGTGCTGGGAGAGTACCTACTCTGAAGTATGAGCTAAAAACGTCCCTCAAAACGTCGTTCTACGAGCTACGATCGTTCCCAGTTCTTGTTTTTCCTACACAGTCATAAAGCCCGGCAGAAACTGTGTGGATTAAGACAGATTTTAACCCCTTATTGGTCGCCACCAGCTCATTTTAGACTGTTTAGGCTGAATTTCTGGCAGATAGGTTGTCTTCTGATGTTCAGTTTGAGGTCACAGCACGATCTGTCTGTTACGATCAGATGGCAGGTTCGAAGTTTTGGTCGGCTGCCTGCAGTTTGAGCAGTTCTGTGATCTGATTTTCCAACATGGCAGCTGTCAGAAGATCTGTAGTGAGCTTGTTTGAGACTGAGACTGTGCTGTGATAGAAATTAAACAACGTAGCTGCAGAAGAACAGTCAGAACACGTTGCATTCCCACTCATCTATGGCTCTGGGTTTTTTTTGTGTTGAATAAACTTTATTGGAATTGTCAACGGGCAAAACCTATCATGGGTTCAGTGTTTAGTGTGACGATCGATTGATCCACATATAGTGATCGTAGAAGTCGTATTGTTGGCTCGTGCAGAAAGGCAGTGTGAGTAAGATTATTAGAACTGTACAGCGTCTGATTAAAACTTTGAGACTGGAAGTAAAACCAAAACACTGGGAAACTAAGTTGTGGTGTTGTGTGAACACAACATGTCTTGTAGTTTTATCACAGATGATTTGGGAGTTTGAGTATATCTGTGGACAGATACAAACGTATTTGTACTGTGTGTACAGAGGGTACATACTTGTACTGTATATGTACACTCAAATGTGAAATAGGTTCATTTGCATTTGTTGACAGTATAATCATTCATCACAATGTTGGTTGTCGTTGCAAAGACACTAAGCAACTTCTGTGAAGCACTGAGGGTAATATGGAGGATTATTAGAAAATGTTTGCTTCTGTTTGCTCCTCGTTTCAATGTACGATATCAAATCCACGAGAAAGAGAAGCAAGTTCTTATGTTTTAGAGTAAATTTCAAACCTCCTGCTCTCCTGCTTTAAATCTGCTCTGAAGAGGTTGGCTGCTGCCGTGTGATTTTAGTTTCATTCAGACTTCAGAAAAAGAAACTGGACGTGACTTTGTATGGTTCTCTGGCTTTGCAGACTTCTTTGACTTTTTCCTGGTCTTGCGACCTGATGCAGCTCCCTGTGTTTCCTCTCTGGTGGCAGATTGCAGCGATGGTCGGGTTCATTGTTTGCCGGTGGGACCGTTTCTCAATCACGGCCTCCCCTTTTCCTCCTCCTCCCTCTGCACCTCACACGTCCTCTTTAATTAAGCAGCTCTGTGTTTATTTAGGGATTAATTTGCGGCACTGAATGGAGACAAAACTGCTAGTTATTAATGGAGTTTTTTTTGCGCTGGCTCGGCCCGGTTCAGCAGGCGTCCAGCGGCCCGAGGCGTCCTCGCAGCACAGCGCTCAGGGACGACCAGGAATAATGTGCCCGAGTGTTAAATTGAGGGCAGACCTATTGTTCAGCGCGAAAAACCATTATCTCCACGTTTCCAACCATCATTTTAATACCTAGTCCCATAACTGCTGTATTACCTCTATCCCCGGCTTTCCATTTGATAATCCTGCCATTTATAACCTTTACAGACTTTGTTGCTTCTGCTGCTCATTTGTGCTGTAAAACTATTTTGTCCTCGGGGTGGGGGGGGGTAGATGGAAACTGCAGTGCACTGACCTTCAACATGTTCACGCTGAGTTGAGCAGATTAAATATAGCAAATTGGGCTCTGATTTTACTGCAGCTAAAAGCAGATTGTACTTCGGTGGTCGTGGCAGAGTTTGCTTAATGAACTCCATAACTCAACACAACGAGAACAACAGGCCGGCTGGATGAAACCTAGTGACCGTCACTAAACAACACGTCCTTGTAGAGGAAGTACCAAGAAGTTTCAGGTCAGAGTACGCAGATGAACCGAAGCGAGTTAAAACAGGAGTCTTCTGACCGTCTCCCTGATCATTTTCATGTGCTGTCACTTGTTCGTAGCTTCATTCCAGACCTCTGAATTGCCGCCAACATCTTCGATTGTTTGGTAGGTCTGGTGATGTGCTCATTGAGCCAATCAGAGCTTTGTAGGTGGGATTTTCACACAGAATCAGGCATGATTGGCTGCTGCAGTGTGACGTCGGGTTGTGTTTCTCCAAAAGTTAACTCTGCGTTTTTCTCAGCTGCTGTTTCTGAGGTCAAGAATAAACCTTGAACCTCAGTATGAAAAGCACATTTCCTCACTCACCTTCAGTGCTGGTAGTTTTGGTTTTATTTGCCCAGGTTTTGAGAAGACACTGTAAACTGTGGTAATGCTTTATTTTACATCTCTGTGATTTCTGAATAATTTCCTAGCAAGTTTCCTGGAAACAACTATTTAATTTGATACTAATTACAGTGACATTTGCTCCATTTGAATTAATTGTAGAGTAACCTAGAGAGGCCTTGGTCAGTGCACGGCAGATCAGATGTGTCTACAGGCCAGCCTACAGTAGGTAGAAAGGTAAATCACATTTTCCCTATAATTTGTACCAAATTACATCATTCTGTCCAGGAAATTTCCCAGGAAATTATGGACCTGTAAAATAAAGCGTTCACTGGAACTACTTTCCACAGAGGAAACAGTCCATTAGAAAACATCTTCTGTGGATTATTCTGATAAACCAGGACAGTGTTTCTGGAAACAGATGTTGTTGAGTTTGTCAATGCACCACAAACTTAGTAGGGTGAAATCTCAGAGACAGGTATCTCAAAACCTGGACAAATAAAACCAAAACTACCAGTAGATACTAGAAGGAAGACAGGAAATATGACTGGTGTCCAAAATCATTCGCGATGTATTCCAAAGAAATACATTGATTTAATTATAATTTAGTTCTTATTTCTGTAAGTCAACTCACAGCTGTGTCCGTTTATCTGTCGCTCTTCTTCATGTATCTAGTTGGAAGATGGCGTCCCTGTTCTTAATCCCGCCTACAAAGCTCTGATTGGTCAATTGTTTCTCTAACCGTAGGTATTGTGCAGAACTACTGTGGGATTTTCTGCAAGTTCAAGAATAATTAGAGTGAGACTTTAACACAGCCTTTGTTCTGCTCGTGGTCACGTCTTCAATGGATTTAATGAAGGAAACACATATGCAGCAGACTGCTGCTAAATCTGGTGAAAAATTATTATTATGCATTTGACAACAGATCCTCATATTTTAAGAAAACCAATGGATAGATTTTGAAAGATGAAACATTCCAGTCCTCCACCTCGAAAATCAGGGTGTAATTTTGGCTTTAAATCTTTATCTTTTCAAAACCTAAACAGGAAACAAACTACAAGATTTAAACACTAAATGACCCTGTTCTCCAATTATCTGTGCACTCAGTGCGTCCCCTTTACAAGGTTGGGAATATAATTGAATTCGAATATACTCCTTGAAAAATGCTTGATTTTTCAACATCATCTGGTGTTTCACCATCGACACAGTCACTCATGGAAACCAAAAATCTTTTAATATTTGAAATGAAACGATCCCGTCGTCATGTTTGTTTGTTGTCTCCTGGAATTTATAGTAACAATTTAGATGTGATGATAAAGGCTTCGAGAGTCTGGACATTGTTGGTTTAGGTACCTTGAAAGTGCTTGAATTTTACTCTTAAAAAAGCTGTACAAACCCTGCGTTTAATGTCTTTGACTTCAAGTGGCGCTATAGATTATTTTATTGCATTTTAAAGGTGCTGTAAAGTTGCCTTGCCATACTCAGAGTTATTTAAGGACCCTCTCTGACGGCTCATCCTTACATTTTGAAATAAATATGCTTTTCTCACACATTCATAATGAAACACAACATAAAGATTGAGGGTTATGTAGCTTAAAGCAGCAGATATGAAAATGAACAGGAAGCGGATCGGGGGAATTAAGGAGAAAACGTGTTTACATGTTGCAGTTTCCCCTGGTTGCAGTTTCCCCTGGTTGCCTTGAAGTCAGAAAGATGAATGGATGTTGTCTTTGACTCACCTGTTCATCTCCTCTCCTCCGTCAGGATCTTGGAGCTGCAGGAGAAAGGCGACCTGGACATCATGAAGCAGAAGTGGTGGCCTCGCACCGGCCGCTGCGACCTCAGCCACGCCAGCGCCCACCCCGACGGCCGCTCCCTCAAGCTGCACAGCTTCGCTGGCGTCTTCTGCATCCTGGCCGCCGGCCTGCTGCTGGCCTGCCTGGTAGCCGGGCTGGAGGCTTGGTGGAAGAGCAACCGCTGCCGCCAGGAGCAGCCCAAAGAGGTGACCGAGCACAGGGCCCGGCGGACGGGCCAGCGGGGGGAAGACACTGCCACACTCTACTTTAAGGATCCAGCCGCAGACGCGAGCCCTGACTTAGTGGAGCTCCAGTACACCCAGCTGTAGAGGAGAGAGGGTTAGACTAGAGTTAGTCTCTGGGGGACAGAGGGTGGTGAGACAGGACAGAGTAGGTAGATGTGCTCTGTGCAGCATCAGCCACTGATTGAAATCAAATTTGGTCTGCTATTATTATTACCCCCCCTCCATTTTTTCTTTTATCTGTCCATCACTCCCCACCCACCTCCTCCTGAACTTACAGAAACCAGAGCTCATCTGTTTTTGTTTGGTATATTCTCTAAACCACATGAAGCACACGGCACACTCCACTCGACCATTACCTTTACTAATACGCTCATAAAACAACAGCTTCTCCATCCACTCGGGAGCCCTTCTTCCTCGCCTTGATGCACACACTCGAGGCCTTAGGTAAACACGTGGAATTAGCACAGCAACTCAGGATTTGGCTGCTGTCCTGCATGTTTCCCAGCACACCCCCCTGCTAAAACAGCTGAGTGCACCCGCAGACTTTAATGATTAATTCCCACAGCGCCGGATCTGTAACCATTCAAGTGCTCGGTATTGAATTATTGTTATAAACTCATTTTCCACAGTGAGGCTTTGGTAGTTTCCTGCACCCAAGGGTTCTGAGAGATTATAATTAGCAGGAGAGAGACAGACACACTTTTGGACATTTTCCATTTCACTGTGGAATCCTTATGAGATGTTAAGAGACAAGAAATATCAAATCCAAGAGAACCTTAAAGTGCAGCTCACCCTGGGTTTTAACATTAGGAGCGACATCATCACAGTTAGTCCAAATCATTTGCTGTTGTTGCTAATAGAAGCCTTACTAAGTGCCTACTGAATAAAAACCATACAGCAGTCAATTACCACATGGCTCTGTTTTTAATGAAATACAACAGCTGAGCTAATAGTTCCACCTTCACAGAGGAAAAGCAGTTAATTAAACATTAATGTGCTCTAATCAATATTAATGAACGCTGGAAACCGTCTCCTCAAGATCAACAATGACTCTAAAGGAAACATCTGATAATTGATGTGTAGCTAAATATCAATTAACAGTATTGAAACTGATGTCATCACAACAGGTCCATGTTATACTGGAGAGAAAATATTTTGTAGTTTACACAGTTATTTCTTAAAGCGAGTGCTCCCCCCTCAGAAACCGACCTAAAACGATGGAGTCGTGTTGTGTCCCAGTACCATCCTGTATACTAACCGTAACATGGTTTAAGTGTGTAGAGCGTTTACACAAGAAAAAATAAGGAATCATTTAAACACCCTGATATTTCAGAGTGCTGGTTGCAATTTCAAAGTGTGAAACAGTGTTGGATAGATGTGGACTGACTGGCAGTTTCACTGACGGCTGTTGGTGCACGTGTTGTATTAACTCATGTTCATGCAAAACAGCACAGTCCATAAAGCTACGTTAACATTTTTGATTGCTACAAGGCAGACGGACTCCAAAACTAAAATATGCCATTGGCTCATCAAGTTGTTAAGGCTACAACAGTTAACAGAGAGCAACATGATCATCCCACTGGAGTCATGTTTGTGTCACCTGATGAATCTAAGTCCAGTATTAACTCTTCTTTTCTCTCTGGTTTGGTCTCCACCAAAGTCCTGAGAAACACATCTGGTTCTTTAGCTGCTAAATGCTCCACTATGTTCATCAGCTAGTCTCTGCTGAGCAGGTAGTTATACTTGCCAACTGTGGTAGTCTGACTGCACAAGACCTGCCTCAGTTTCCCACCAACCTGAGTCAGCTGGAAGTGGATTCATACAGAAAGACTAGCTGGAAAACAGACAACAAACAGCTCAAAGTAAAGATGCTGTAAATGGTTGAAACAACCAGTTTCTGTCACTACAAATGGCAGTACAGTAGTACAAATGCAAGCTTACTACTAAAAACTACTACTGAAAAAATACCATTGAACAACACCTTCCCTTCTATCAGAGGGGTCTGATAAAGGGGTACGGTGTTTCACTTCAATAATTTGTACCTGAAGAGGTAAAACTATACACTATAGAAATAAAGTACAAAATCCCCACCCATCCCAAATTATCTCATGACCCCTTCAATTCATTTTGTGACTCCTCCTTCTCCTTGTGGGGGACCTGACCACTGAGCTAGAGAAAGACTCATCTCTCTGTTGGATTGCAAAAAGACTTAGAGTGGTGTTACAGAGCACATTATCCAGACATACTAATATTAATTAGCTAATATCGTCTGCAGTCGCTGTTTGTTATTTCAACCGGTGAAAGCGACGGTCAGTGTCAGAACGAGAAGCCTGCCCACGTTCAATACACTTTCTACATTGTTGTTTGCGCGAGATAAAAGGTTCGAGAAGAGATTCAGATCCAAAATGGAACCAGCTAAGTACACACAGTAACAGTATACAGTCTGGAACTGGGACACAGGCTCAACATTTGCTTCTCCAAGCACTCACTAAGGCGACACTTAAACTGACCTCAGACCTGCTTTTCTTAAGTTCTACCTCCAGACAACAACAGCATTCACCTCCTGTGCCGAACACGACAGACGCACAGGTGTCTTTACCTTAACAGAAACATGGTGCGCATGTCAGCAGGAGGCAGGTTTGGGTCATGTGACAGGGGACAAAATGGAAGCAAAGCTTTGACATGGATCCATAAACTAAAGTGTGAGCAGACAGTTTGGATGTGTCGCCCTTTAGCAATAAGATTTGTGTCCAACATCCCCGTCCGTAACCCCTGGTACTATCACTGTGTCACGTCTTATTGCAAATTATATGTCAATGTGGACACCCGTGTTATCTATCTCCTCTCCTTCTCTCCATCTATCCTTTTTATTTTTTTATTTACACTTGACTGTCTATGATCTCGTGCAGGTTACTAAGGATTACAGACTGGCAAGGGTTTCTGGTCCATTGACATATAATGACATTACAACTGCTTCATCGGAGGGGAGGAGGGACATTTGGACAGACAGAGAGAGAGGCTGGGATGAAGCAGAAGCTATTGATACAGGTCAGAATAGACCTCCTATACAACTATCAAAAATAAAAGACAAGAAAAAAAGACAAACGTATCTGTGCCGTCGCCAAGGTCCTTCTTCTTCTTTTCTGTGGCCTAAGTTCTGGAAATAAATCTCTGATTTGTTCTTAATAAATATTCCAGTAAACACGCAGGGATTTGGATTTAAAGTGGGAATACATTTCTCCAGAAAGCCTTGCAACTAATGGCATCTATTTATTTTACATCAACTATAAACTAAATAACATGATTACATATATAATAAAATATCTAATCATTATTATGTGTAATCCCTTAAAACTGATTTTTTTTTAAGGTGGGAGAGCAGCAAATGTTGCAAGAGATGTGATACTTCACAAAGAAGAGTTTTCCTTTAAAAAACAGCTTAAATCAGACATTTCAGCATTAAAGTTTCTGGTGGCTCATTAAACCTTCCACCAATTAAACCACTAAAGCTAATTATCAATTTCCTTATCAGAAAATTGAACAGAAAATTATTTCCAGAACCAAGACGTTTCAGCTCTACACAAAGGGGGGAAAAAAAGTGGCCCAAATTAATTTGGTTCCTGATCTGAAAACAGACAGCTTGGACTTAATTGCAATTGATCTGAATTTGGGGTTTTTACTCTTTGCAGACGACACGATAATTAAATGTTGTAATTGATGCCTGGCCTTGGCTGCTCCATCAGGCACCTCTAACGCTGCATTAGAGACCCTCCTGGTTCTTATAGTGCCTTTCTGTTTCTCCTTGCTTCATCTTTAACTGTGTGAACGCATTCCATAAGGGCTGACCTCTGACCTTACCTTTACCTGTGCTTGGCGTGTTGAACATAATAACTGTTGCACTGTGATGGAAATTGCAAGAAACCCTGCAAACAAGCTTAGTGCCTTTTTAATGCATACAACAATTTCAACTATTCTTTATAACCCTTTAAAAACGAGAATTACTCAACAACATACAGTATGTACTGGTGCTGGTGCTGAACAAGCAAGTTCTTATCCTCAAATATCAATATTCTTCTAAATTAGAGAAAAGGAATCTGTGCAAAAACAAAATGTTAAGGAACTTGGAGACAAGCATTGGGCTAGTCATGAGTTGTTGACACATCATCAGACTAGTTGCATCCAAGCTATTAAAGCAAATTAAGTGTATAATATTTCTCGGTGGCAGAATTATTCTGGAAGCATCTTTTCTTATTTGAGTTAAATCTGAACCAGTGGAGCCAAAGTACCTCAATTGTTTGTAATGCAACTTAGCTATCTTGCAAATTAGCCTCACAAAGCCACACTACATTTGGAAAACTCTGATTTTAGTCCAAAGCTACTGAAGGGCCACTTAGCTGATTGGCAAATTAGCCTCACAAAGCCAGACTACATTGAGAAAACTCTGATTTTAGTCCAGACTTTTGGAGGGCCACTTAGCTAATTGGCAAATTAGACTTGCAAAGCCAGACTATATCTCACAAACTCAGATGTTGGTCTAGAAAGCATCCAGTCACCTGAGGTGGTGGTTGGACCAGACATAGCTTTGCAGCTATTTGAACCAATCAAAAAGCTACGGGTAGCGTTTAGATGTGATGTGACTCGCTGCCTTGGGGATGGCGCAAACCATCCTAGCAGCAGGACTCGAGGGATGGCAAAGTCTGTCCACCACTTTGGTCCAGATGGAAATATCTCAACAACTACTGGAAACGATTGTTCCTGTCCGTTGTGCCAAAGTTCAGCCTCACAGAGCTGTTAGTATGGCTGCTTTAATGATGCTGGCAGGTCGGCAGGCTAACTAACTAGCTTCATGTGTGTTATAGTGGCGTTTGTTGCAGGTTTGAACCAGAGAAGTTAAGTAGAACATGTATAGCTAGATTTTTCTTAGTTAATATCAGAGTGCTATGGGTCCTCTCTTGTCATTTCCACAGAGCATCAGTTAAAGATTACTTAACCATATAATTGGCTTCAGTCATTAACGTCTAAGCCGACCACTGAGAAAACTGCTGCCTCTGAGAAATGTCCAATCAGAACAGTTGAAGCGAGCCTCATCATCAGTGCCCACAGGGAGCGTAGATGTCCACGTTCGAGGTGGAGCAGGATATCGGACCGTAGACTCGTCTTACAGAGAGATGTTGATATCAGAGGCGGCCTGTCATAATAAAGAGTTCTTTGCTAAAGGGTTTAAATGTTTCCAAGGGCCACTTGAATCCTAAATGAACCAGAAACAACCAGAAACTGTTCTTATCACACTTGAGCACAACCCACTCGACAGTAGCAGTATTTGCAAAGTAGCAGGAGGGAGAGTGATTTAAAATCCCCCCCACTGGCAGCACTCATTAAAAGAGCTGTTTGTTTTCCAAATTAATGGAGGCTTTCAGACGGCTGTTGTTTTCTTCCTCTCCACTTACATCACCAGTCTGTCTTTAACGACCGGTTGAGGTTTAATCCCAGGCATTTATTTATTTAGGCTAGCTGCCAGTGTGACGCTGCCGAAAAACATATTTTAATGAGACACCAGTCCGCTGAAACAATAACCTGTGCTGAGATGTTCTAATTGGCTTTGAGAGGAGCTCTTTGAGACTGGAGAGGGATCATTCAGACCTGCTCAGGCCTCGCGGATTAAACACATTGCATGTTTATGTGTTCCTTTAAGGTTTGAACAAAGGCTGGAGACAGATGCTTAGCCTCAGCAGTACTCGACCACAGTGTATCAAGATGCACTGAAACCCTGAGGTTTCCTCAAGTGTTTTCACAAGCTGCTTTCTGTGTTGGCTGTTATACGGTATTACAGGTGTGTTTCATAGGAAGTGCTCTCTCCCCCACTCTACCTCAAAGACTGAATGCTAAAGGCTTTTCTATCTTCTGTCTAGATTGATAGCTGCCTCGCGTCGGCCGTTCAGAGACAAACTTCTACTCCTTTTATTTCTGTTAACCTCTCATTAGTAGCTTTCCTGCTAACGAGGGCGGTAGCTACCACTGAGGACACAGAGGTCAAGTCTTTGCTACTTCTGGGGGGAGAAATTTGTGGATCTGACTGTAGTTTACATTTTATTATTTAACGTTGCACATGGTGGGATTTTTAAAGGCTGATACCATGAATTTCTTTAGATATGGTGCTCTTAAATTTGACTGTTCTCAGGCTAAGAGAAATTAAGGGAAATACATAAATAAATCAACATAAAAGAATTTAGTTCCTGGTCGAGGGGGAGCATATAACTGTTGTTAAATGAAAACAAATTTAAAAAAGAAAAAGGAAAAAATACAACAGTTGGATAAATTAAAGTTAGAATCCTTAAGATTTCAGAGATTTGGTGTGGATTAATAATAATACAGGTCCCAGAGCTCTGTTGGAAATGACACATGTATCGACCACTGGGGGCAGCAAACCTGCCTTAAACAGCACCAGAAGAAGAACAGCTCCGGCCCTGCTGCTGATAACACTGCAACATAACTGAATATCTGTGTGTATTAATATACAGTGTTAATGTGTCATTGTTCTGAATATCACTTGTGTCACTGTGACGAGTTACTGTGACTAATATTGTACCTCTGAGTTGAAGTGAATCCAATGCTGGAGCCAAGCCAGGCTGCGTTCAGGAACTCTAACTTTATACGTTTCTTGTAAAGTGACTAAAAAGAAATGTGTAGCAGCAAACACACAGACGTGTAGAGAATTTGGATTCAGACCTGGAGCCTCACTTGATATGCGAGTCACACCTCCATCGCTCTCTTTCCCCCCGTCCTTTACCTTCCCATGACCCAGTGTGCTGAAGCAGACCTGAGGTTCAACAGGGAAACACTCAAGTGTCTATTAATGCCTAACAAGTATGCATGGCTGCAGTCAGCAGCAGATGCAGTGTCAGCCAATGTTTTGATTAAATTGTTCTGATAGCGAACCAATTCTCCGATCCTGCAGCACAGAGTGTACCGGCTCCAAGGGCAGCGAGGAAGAATACACAACATATTATATTATAATATATCATATTTTCACCTTCAGTTAAGTAAGTAAATGTAGAGTTTTTTCTCTTATTACTTGAATTTGAAACGAAACTGAATTCCTGACGGTGCAACCCGACTCTTAAGATTTGGAGTATCTGCCTGTTTTATACTTGGCGGTAGAATAAAAGTCTTCTAGCAGGAATTCAAGATGCAGATTCAGTCAAAAATCAATCATTCCTTCACTGGAGGTGTGTTTCACGTTTCATGAAAACCTTGAGATATCCTGCTAAAGAACACAGCCTCCAACAGCTTTACAACAAACTACCTTCAGTCAGTTTGGCTCCAGGATTGTTTTTCTCCAGACATCAAACCTTTAATACTCACTGGCCAAGTTTGATTTCAAGGTGCACATTCAAATTGGTTTGTGTGGCCTCAGTTCCCAATGGGCTCTTCATGCCAAAGGGCAAAAAGAAACAAGAGGCTGTCTGTCAGTCCGATAGCAGTCCATCAATTCAAAACAAAGGCCACGTCCAAAAACAATGACAGAGTAAGAATGCATGGAGCACCAGCAGACCTGAAACAGTCTGAGAAACCGGCCCATCGCCAATCTCAGCCTCTGTGTCCCTCCTCCCTCCTCTCCTCCCTCCCCCTGTCTCTCCTCTGTCCTCTTCCACCCCCCACTCCTCCTCTTATAGGACAAGGAGGTGAATCTGGAACAGGTGCATCGTCGTATGAACAGTCTTTTGGACGAGGACTTGGCCCACAAGCAGATCCCCGGCCCCTCTATCGAGATCTCTGCGCTGGACATCGGCAGCATGCAGCCCAGCCAGGCCTCTCTGCTGCCGGGGCCGGAATCCGTGCGGGACTACCCGCCCTCGGGCCTCGCTGTGACCACCTTCCTGCCCGGGGAGGGGGCGCCGCCTCCTCCTCTTCCCCACCCTCACCATGGGGGGACCCTAGGCAGGACGCTACCCCCGTCCCAGGGCCCTGGCAGCAACACGTTGCCCCTGCACCACCCGCTCAGCAGCACCAGCCTCAGCGGCACCATGCAGTGCAAACACAGGGCCCCCAACGGGGGGCTCTTCCGGCAGAGCCCTGGCAAGACACCCATGCCAATGTCCTACCAGGCAGTCTCCGCAGGACCCATACCCGAAGCCATTGAGGCCACCCACAGTACATCCATATAGTGATAGGAGGGGGGACGGGGGTGGGACAGGACAGGGTCAAACTGCATCAACAAAAAGTCGCTCTCTGGACTTTGGTCCGGTTGTTGATGTGAGGCGCGTTGGGGATCTCTAGAGGAAAATTATTACAGAAGGGAAAAAAACATATATGTACAAAGTAAAAAGATTTTGTATCTCACTACCTGTTCAGAAAAGCCGATGTTAGGCTACAAAAAAAAAAAAAACGGGGAGGCGGGCGGGTTGGCGGGTGTAATTTTTCTCTTGTACATATCTGTAAATACCAAGAGAACGAAGTGAGGTTAAAGTGTATTTTGAATATTCTCAATTTTTGAAGTTGAGTTATAAAAAACAAACAAAACGAGATAAAAAAAAATATATCTATACATTGATGAAAAAGTTATGACTGTTTGAATGGCTTTGTAAATTTTGTTCAATATGAAACAATGACGCAAAATTCATTGTGATTGTTTTCTAAGTGCCGAAATGAAACGATGTCTCTCCACAACTCATCGATGTAAACGACTACCCATGTTGCACCGCTGTAGGGACATTTTAGTGTTGGACACCTACTGTTATGCACCGCTGTACCAACCCTATATATATCTTCAGCATCGGACAAAAATGATTACAATCCTTCTTTTTCATTTGTATTAAATATATAATATACATTGTTTTTCAAATCAAAAGTCTAAACTCATTTTCTTACATTGACTGTAAATGGTGTATCATTCAACACTGGGGGACTAGTGGATTTTTATCTGGTTCATATTTCACACACAGCTGAGTGGGTTGTTTTTATAGTAACTTTTTATTTGGCGTTAGTACTGTCCAGGTGAGGAGTCTCAGTTTGTAAAGGGAGGAAAGATGGAACAAGAGGGGAGGAAAGACTGTCAGGCTGCGATCACACCTACTGGTGGGTTTTTGACTTGATGCTTCTTTTTACTTTAGCTGTTGGGTTCCAATTCTGAAAATTAATCACGGGAATTAGGCCTCTTTCAGGAAAATAAAATGCTGTAGATGTACTGGTCCCAGGTGTCAGTTTACAAGCATTATTCTTTAAGTCAAATACATCTTTGTACAATAAGAATCAATACTAGTGGTGTTTTAGATTCAAACGCCAGTTTGGCTGTTGCGTTTCACGTGCCCTCCCTCCACAAGTCAACGCTACTCGGCCCTCAAACGCAAACCAGGGCTGCGTTCAATGTGACAAATATCAGAGCAGGAGGGTTCGCTATCATGAACTGGTTCTGAATCAAGAGGGAATCCAAATTTAAAAGAGCGACGTGGCTCTGGATATGGCGATGTAGGTCTGTCAGTCGGTCCAGCACTTTGGTTGAAGCTGAAATATTTCAACAACTATCAGATGGACTGCCGTGAACCTGGGAACAAACCTTCATGATTCCCAGACGAAGCGTCTTTATCACTTTGACTGAGTTTTCCTGCAGCACCACTGGCAGACTGACATTTTCGGTTACCAGCCATGACTGCTGAGGATGAAAAGTTTGGATCCCAACTGTCATCCATCTTAGTTTGGTTTCCTTTACGAGCATCCAGTCTCACAGAGCCAACGGTTAATTCCATCTATTGATTCCTGAACGCTGAAACCAAAATGCTTTGACCTTTGCGGTTACACTGGTGCATTTTATTCAGATTTTTCCTGAGATAATAATCATTCTCAGATAGAGATGGGTATCATCATCGATACAGGTATAAATACCAGCACTACTTATCAATACTCCTCCATCATTTCAATGGGACCAGTACAGTAAATGAATGAATAACGTTCAGATAATGACAGCAGCACCAACTGCCCAGAGACTTTTGGTGTTACGGTTCTGACCAATGAGAAACTGGTACCAATTTACCCTTACTCTGAAACTGCCTTCTTAGCTAAAAGAAAATAATAGCTGAATATGAGCATCAGTCTTTCCAAGCTGCTGTTTCCTGAAGGGGGCTTTCACATTGAGATGAGATGGAAGGAGCCTGGACTGTTGCCTGAAGGGACCTGCTGCACCAGAAAAAAGTTGTGACTTGTCAAACTTTTGCAAAACTGTTTGGTAAAAACCAAAAGTTTTTGGTGGACATGAAGCTGCTGGTCCCAACAACACAAACTTCCACAACAAAGCACATTTGTTCGTTGTTTTGCTGCACAGCAGATCTCAATCTGAAAGCCCCGTTAGCCATAATCCCAGCGCCATTCCCAGCACTTAGTTGCCATTACGTTCTTACTCCTAGTGACCAACACACTTGCGTTTTAAGGCATCTCGGTGCTTTAATTTTGGGCCAAACTCAGAACGTACAGGTGGTGGTGTGAATGCAGCCCAACGGTCTCGTGACCTTTTTGTTTGTTATATTTAACCTGAAGAAAAAAGTCTTGTAGAAAAGAACTATCAGCTATATAGATGTCTTTACTTTTTTATACTAGAGAATTTAATGTCAAACACTTGTATACAGGTTTTTTCTCCTGCAAAGCAGTGCAGTTATTTTAATCACAAAGAGCCGAGAGTGACAGAGCGAGGCCTCATATTCCCACAAGTCATTCCTAATGACATCCATTATCACCTGCAGGGATGACGGAGGGTGTCATTATCCAAAGTGCAATCAGAGGCTCATGATGCTGGAGAGTCTGCAGGTGCCATACCTCAACTGCTTGTAATATAGAGGGAATCTGATTATGTTTGCTAAATACAGTATGATGAACCTTTATGGAAAACTATTTTCAACAGGAAATCTAAAACCACACACTCCACCCCTCCTTTGTGCTTTTTCATAAGTGCAATTAATGTGCATTTATGGGCCTAATGAGTTTTGACTCCATTTTCATTTGCCAGACGTTTGGCAGTTTGGAGGTTTCAGTACACGAGCAGCAGCTTTAACAGCCAGACAGAAGCAGACCGGCTCGCCTCTGCAGGGTTTCTACTCCAAAAAGTTTCACCTTTTTATGTCGGCTGAGGAAACCGAGGGACATTAACTCGTCAGAATGAAGGGCTTCATTCCTGAAATTCATTTTGTAGACTCGACACCAAGTCTTACACTATTGACGGGACACCGATGATCAGTTAGAAGGTACAAAACAGAAAGACAACACATTTATAACTACATCCCCAGACAAGAACGTCAATGCTGGACGATTCTGCAAAACCAGGATGACGTTTCTTTATGTCTAATGCCAACGTTTTGTTTTTTAATTGTTGTTTTCTACCATATCTGTATGGTTAAGGTCAGGGAAAGATTGTGGTTTTGGCTGATAAACTATGGTTAAAGAATGTTTCGGGTTAGGCAACTAAACACTGACCTCAGCACTGCAGGCATTACTTTGTGATTCGGCCATTTACCATCCCGACCTCCACACCTTTACTTTCCTACGTCACTACACAAAGGTCACACTACTTCCTGCATTAGCACTAAGCGTTGGCATTGGACACAAACCCATTAGCGTTGAATTATCCAATATAGACTTAATTCTTTGGGCTAATTCAGCCAGTCCCCTGAAAAGATCCAGTGAGTTCAGCCTGTTAGTTGGAGGACCAACGTGCTTTTCCTGGTGCATTAAATCTGACCGTCCCAATTACTCATCATTTCATTTCCTCTGTTCAGAAAACCATGAATATATTAAATCTCTGCTAAAGTTCTGCTCCTGTGTGAATACAGATTCTCCAGTTACATTAGATAAAACTCTCCCATGTGTTTCATGTGTCTGAAAAAAGGACAAGCAGAAGAAGAGCAGACGTCAGGGTTACCTGAACATGTGTTGGGGGGTTTCTCCTGTCCGCTGGATCACCGGCTCTGACGCAGCTCTCATCTTAACAGACTCTACATGGATGTTTTCTAACTGTGTCAGTAGTTGCTCTTGTGAACCGACTTGCTTTTCACACTGTGCTCCACAACACGACGGACAGACAGCAGAGAGGAAGTGGACAGGAAGTCTCTGTGTGCTGGGGCGGCTCAAGGTGTCACCCCTTTACGTTAAAACTCCAGCGCCCCGTCAGACGACGAAAACATGAACTGTCATAGCATATAGTCTGTCACAGTACATCTAAGGGAGACCCTTATTTTATTTATGAATATGCTGCTTGGAGTTTCTTAATCTTTAATAAAGAAATATGGTTTACAAATTTGTTTCTGATGTTGAGTCAATGACGAGTCAAAGGATGTTTTTGTAATTCTACTTTAGAGAAAACTGATTAAATTATTGTGTAATTGACGGTTTGGTTAGAACACATAAAATTCAAGTCAACTTTTTTTTTTTCGACTTTATATCAATCGCCAGATGTCACTTTTCTTGACAAGTTGCTAAACAAAATTAGAGCTGCAAGCAACACTTGTCATTATCATTAGTCTATAAAATGTCAGAAAATAGTGAATAATGGCCATCAGACTTTCCCAGAACGTTTTCAAATGTCTTGTTTTGTGCGACCAACAGCCCAAAACCCCAAAAATATTCACTTTACAAAGATTTAAAACAGAGAAAAGCAGCAAATCCACACATTTGAGAAGCTGGAACCAGAGACATTTTGGCATTTTTGCCTCATAAATAAAGAAACTGTCGGACTGTTGGTTCAATAAAACTAGCTATCGATTAATTGAGAAAATAATCAGCAGATTTTTTCCGGAGCTTTCAAATTGACAACTGAGGAAATTTCATCCACTGAGGAAGACTGCGAGATGTGGTTGAAAGCTCCAGAATAAGTGGACAATAAGTGAAGATTTTTTCTGTGATGTCACTGATGTGTTTTGGTTAACCGCTCACCGCCATCTTTCTCAGGTGTTCAGCCAGAAAAACCCACATTTTGGAAACGAGGAGTGGGACGATTAACTGACAGGCTGAGACAGTGTCTACATATCAACTACAGCTGCAACGATTAAATCAATCAGCAACTGTTTTGATAATAGATGAATAATTAAGAGTCATTTTTCAAGTTTCCAGGTTTTCAAATGTGAACATTCGCTACTTTTCTTGGTCTTACATGATAGTAAATTGAATATTTGGGGGTTTTGGACTGTTGCTCGAACAAAACAAAACATTTAATGACGTCACCTTGTGCTCTACAATATTGTGAGTCAGATGTTTTATAGAACAATGGATCAATCGATTCATCAAGAAAATAATCAGCAGATTAATCGATAATGAAAATAATCATATGCAGCCCTACACCTGTCATTCACACAAACATGCCCCAAAACACATTTTCTTTTTAAGCGTTCAACGCAACAACCAATTTCAAAATCGCCACAAATCACAAAAAGTGAAAAGTAGTTTTAACACCAAACTTCATTTGAAAAAAAGGACTTTTAAATGTGTATTTCTTTTTGGGGGTTTATGAATTCAATTCAATGCAGTTTTAAGGTATGTTTTGGAGCAGCATCATGTGGCCACCAGAGGAACTGCAGGCCGAAATCAATGTGAACCCAAAAAGGCTGCCGGGTTTCTGAGTGTGATTCTCAGCAGAAGAAACTTTGCTTTGATAACAGCAGGACGTCTGGCTGAAGTCTAACTTGGCACGTACGGAGTTTAAATCTAGCTAATACGTCCAAACTTCTCCTTAAACTCTTTATTTAACTTAAAGTGTTAAAACATTTATACTAACAGCGTTTTCGTGGTCAAAGGTGAGAGTGAACATCGAGACACAACCATGATGTCATCCGTCCCCCTCTACAACTTTAGTTCAAATATTGATGATATTGGAGACCAAATTATCATCTGACAACAATTTAGATAACCAAGTAGTCATTAAAGTCTAAAATGTTGAGCTTCACCATTTCGGTTCTTCAAATGTGAGAATTTGCTGCTTTTCTGTTTTCTATCACAGTAAACTGAATATTTTTGAGTTTTGGACTGTCGGTCGGACAAAGCAAGATACCTGAAGACACCTTGAACTCTGAAAAATTACATGATTAAATGATGGCTAAATGATTAACTAACTAATTAAAAAAGAATCAAAACATTTATTAAAAATAACGTTAACTGCAATTTTTACCCAAATGTGATCAAATATGTCCTGCATTTCGTTGCCTTGTACCTGTGACATGTGCAATGACAATAAAGTTGAATCTAATCTAATCTAATCTAATCTAAACAAGAGGAAATGATTCAAAGTTTCCAAGAAGGTTTCTGCCACCTGCAGGTTTCTGAAGGGGCATTTTGAAGCTTGAAAGTTTGGGTTTACTTCTTGCCATCGTTCAATTACAGCGAAGATTTAATTTGGGCAAAGCAGGTGGAACCTGGGCGGCCTGCGTAGAGCCGGAGGTGGTCTGAGACACATCCTAGCCAGATGTTCAAAAGGTGTAAATGCATCTTTACTCCTTCCAACTGTAACTACGTCAGTAAACGCTCTGTGGAAATAACCTCTCTGGGGTCTCTTCTCTGTGATACCGGCAGCTCAAAATACACTGAATTCACCCTGACATCATCCACTGATCTCCCTGCTAAACTGCTAAAGTGCGGAAGTTCGTCTTCTGGCATTTTCGTCAGTTACCAAACAGCTTCAGGTGCGTTTACACCAACCAACAGCTTGAGACCATACTGTCCTTCAGCAGTGCTCACTGCCAGTGTGTGAATAAATATAAGGTGATGTTGTTAATATTTTACACACCTGGTATATTCTGCACTGTGGAATCACATCATTAGCTCCGTACAGGCAGTAGCACCGCTCATTGCGAGCTGGAGCGGGGAAGACATTTCTGTGCTGCAGACATGAATCCTGGTGCCTTTCACAGTTTCTCCCTCTCTGCTGCATCCTGTCATCAGCGCGCCTGGCAGAAAACATCCTCCGCTCTGTCAATTAGGGGGACGATTTAGTCTGACGCACCGGGAGGAGGATTTAAACCGACACGCCGGGACGTGCAGGATGTCAGCTGTCTGCCGGCTTTAAACTCAATGGCGCCATGTTTCGCTGTCACCGCTCTGACTGCCTGGATAGAAAGCCGGCTGGACGGCTGACTTGACTAAATGGTTACATGGCCGCCTGCTTTGCAGAGAGACTGAAGAGCCGTCTGAAAGAATATCTGATTGGTTAACTGGCGAGGTGCCTGGTTGGCATAGCGGTTCATTGAGCGGTCGGACAAATGACTGAGTGGCCGGTACACAAAGTGACGGCTGACACCAGAGCTGAGAAATGCTAAATGACGGGCAGACAGATGGACGGATGGCAGCAGACCAGATTATTCTACCCTGACATTGCCAGAACCTGTCAGTTTATTTCCGATATCAACAGGCACAGACCAAAATACCTCTGGACGCAATTGGATAGACCTACAACCAATCAGAGCACGGAAACGTGTGACGAATCCTGTCGGAAGTACGGCAGACATCTTTCTGATCAACAGAAGCTTTAAGTGCAGCTGTTTGTTCCTCTTTTAGAGAAAATATACCGTCCACATCCACACAGGTATCAAACCCACCCCATATTAGATAACCGGTTGTGATTGGCTCGACCCGGGCCAGGTCAGCTGAGAATCTGTCTGAATGGAGGAGGACCAGACGCACCTGCCAGAGCAAATAAAACATGAGCTCAGATCCGTCTGGTTCCCAGGCTGAGATTATCCCAAAGACAAATCAAAGGTGAGAGGGAAGGAGAACGAGCCGTACAGACGTCCTCTCTCCTCCTGGCAACGTGTTTTTCACTTTTTCAACGTTGATTACATCCAGACCTTTTGTTACCCCGTGGCAAAACCCTGCTGAAATATACATGGATTATCTGCTTTCCCTGTACTACTTAAGTTTCAGAGCACTTAGAGCTGTTAGTGGTTTATATGACACATTCCTCCTCCTCCTCCTCGCTGCTCCTGAGTTGTGCCTTCTGGATAAAACAGCTCATTACTCACTTTACCTCCAGCAGCTGGAGGAAATAAAAGCCAATATGAATGTGAGAGTCCAGTTGTGCCGGGCAGTTATGGGCTGTTATATGGTTACAGGCTGAGTCGCCGTCACACGGGGAGACGGGTCAGCGTCTGTAAATCAAACGACAGACAGCGTGAAGCCGTGGGGCTACTTTAACGCAGCAGAGCTGTGCACATGAAATACAGAGTGGGGCGACTGAAGCCACACAGGCATGAAATGGAGGCCACATCATTGCCATAAATATGCAGATTCACTAAAAGTGCTGCAAAGTCCTGCCATCAAGGCACTTACTGAAGACATGGAGCCCAAGAGGACATATTAAACCTGCTGGGAGCTCTAATGACAAGTTTGTAGCATGTTCTCTATTAGCCCCCAGTTCACTTACTGCAGTTTTGTGAAATGTACAGATTCCTTATAATAATAATTATATAACTTTGCAGGCTGTTCAGCTGTAATTACCTTGAACTTGACGCTATCTGTGCTGCATTTTTCCTCATTACTCCAAAAAACTATGTACTGATTTTTAACTAAATTAGGTCATCAGTACGTGAAGTGACCAGTCCATCATCACCATCCTGTGTGAGGCCTCTAACCGAGCGTTGCTGAGAGTCAGTCTGTGCATGTCATCATTATTATTTGTTATTTGGTATCTCATTGTCTTATGTTTGTATTTATTAACCTGTCACTACAGTTGGAGTTTCTCCAGCTGGTTAACACTGACACATTTACAGGAGTCTGGATTAATGTCTGTCTCTATGTGTCAGCCCTGTGATTGACTGGCGACCAGTCCAGGGTGGACCCCGCCTCTCACCCACTGTCAGCTGGGATTGTCTCCAGCCCCCCTGCGGCCCTCTGAGGATAAGCGGTATAGAAAATGGATGGATGGAACTTGGAAAGCAAATCTTTTCCAACATGCAGCAGGTGGAAAATATGTATTCAGGTGGTTAGAAGTCTCTGTAAATACTTTCAGAGTTCAATTTCTGCTGATCACACCGACACAGAGCCTATCTGAACCTCATGTTAAAAAAAATCATATTTTGCCTTTGAAATATCTGAAAATCACATTGGCTTGATTGTGAATGTGTCGTATTATAACGGTGTTCCATTGTGGTAAACATGCTAAATGTCCTTCACGCGACAAAGGTCACTTGTACTGTTTCTGTAAGGGCAAATATCTCAGTATCAGCGGATATGACGGCTGAATAGTAACAAGAAATGTCAAAGATATGTTTGCAGTGATTCATAGTCCACTAGAGAGCACTGACACTTTAAAATGTTCCACTCAGTACACATCTTGGTCACATTTCTTTAAAAAACTAAATTTGTCATTTATGTTAAAATAGGAATATATAGTGTTGTCAGCCTTCTGGGTTTTGAAAGATCATCAGGGATTTATCTTTCAGAAATACTGATGCTTATTACAAAACACGCCCTCTGTTCTGATTGGATGGAGCACGCCGGGCAGCACTGGCAAACATGCGACCACGTGGAAATTAAATATTAATTAATTAATTAATTAGAAATCACCGTGTATTGCTTGATAATTACACTAATTGCTCAGTGTATTTATAGGTTATCATGATTAGAGACATATTGATCCTTTGTGTTCTGACTGTAGCTCTTTGAGCCACTCGGTGCGATGACTGACAGCGTTGTTAGAAGAACACACACAGTTTTGAGTCTAAATGTTTCTTCTTGGCTCGAACACACACACACACACACACACACACACACACAAACCATCACTCATGCGGGGGGGGTCCAACAGGGAAGAAGTGATTTCATGTTCTCGCCGCCTCCGTCTCCTCCTCTTCACTCTGCTCCTGTTTTCCTCCCTCTGTCCACATTCGAACATCTCTTCATCATCATCATCCTCCTCCTCCTCCTCCCTCTTTCTGTTCACAGCTGCTGTCTGCACAGGTCCATCCTCTGCTCAGTTCACATGGCAGTAGGCTCAGTTAAAGTGTCTTTAGCTTCTGTAACGTGACGTCTTTTCAAGTAGAGCTGAAACTTTTTTAATTAGTTGGTCGAGAGAAAACTAATCGAAAACAATTTTCATAATCCATTAATTGTTTCAGTTGTTTAATTAAGCAAATAGGGCCAATATCTTCTGATCCCTAGCTTCTTAAATGTGAAGATTTTCTGCTTTAATAAGATTATATCATTTTGATTTGAATATCTTTGATTTTTGGACTGTTGGACAAAACAAGACGTTTGAAGGCGTCACCATTTTTCACTGTTATCTGATATTTCATAGATCAGCAGGTGAAGGAAGAAATGAATCAACTGGACCATAATATGCTCTTTGTTGCTAATGTAAACAATATTTTTGCCACCTGATATTTAAGCACACACCTCTGACCCAAGTTATGTTGTACAAATTTTCAATTTTATATTTATGCTTCTTGTACTTGTTGTATCTTTCTTGATATTTTCTACTTACTATGTTTACTGTTATGCACCAAAATACCAAAGTGAATTCCTTGTGTGAACCTATTTGCCAGTAAACCTGATTCTGATGTTGCTCTGCTAGCTATTACGACCCACAAGCTAACAGTCGAGTGCAGTTTGTTATGTTGGGAGGGAACGACCAAGAGTGCAGGATGAGTCAGCGGCAGTATTTTAACATTTTACAGGAAGACAAATGAGTCTAAAGGTCACTTACTCATTTTGGCTGCTGGTCAACACCTGTATGCCTGATATGAGTGCTTCAGGTTCATCCACACCATCTCCTCAACACAGATTGAATCAGTGTTTTATTGCTGCCATGTCTCCTCAGAGGAGGAGACAGTGGAGCCTCAGGGTTCAATCACTGACTGGTGCATTACTTGGTGTCTCTAGCTCATTCTTATATGTGACATATAATGGAACACCTGACTTCCATGTCAAAGGGCTTCAAAGTGACATTAATATTAGATTGCAATACATTCAGGGTGAACGCTGACCTGGGCGGCTCCACCTGTCCGTCTCAATTTGACAAGAAAAACGTGTGCTGAGGTCCATTTCACTCTGACATCTGAAAAGCCTTTCTTGTAGCACAATTTTCTCATACTTGGATGATCATGTGATTAACGTCCATCACATATCACCTCGTCTGATTGACCTGAAGCTTTGTGAAGGAGCGCTGCTGCCCTTTTCAGCCGCCTGTGATTTCTTCATTGATTCAAACAGGTTTGGTGTTGTGCTCATTGACGGTTGGAATAACAAACAAGCCAATCAGAGCTTTATACACCCGGCGTCTCCCTGTGCCAGAGACGGAAAACTGGCAACAGGAAAATGGGCAGAAATATGTGAAAACCATGGGAGAGATCGATGTAACTGTGGTTGTCATAAACTGACTTCAGAGCTGAAATTAATACACTATAGACTTCACTTCAGCAGTGTAGCAACAAGGAACGTCACAGAAACAAAGAATAATCACCAGACTCCTGATACTCAGGAAATATATTATTTATCTATTCTATCACTTGAGCCTGGCAGGGGGAGCAAGAGTAACAGAACACTGACAGAGAGCCTAATCATTCAGGTATGAGGATTTGTTGTTTGGCTCCCAAAATGTAGCTGAAGAATCTCTTGACATTTTTGAATGAGATAAGATTCAGTTTTAATCTTTGACGTTCCTTCAAACACTCCTTCACTGTCCTGTTTCTGTTCTTTCTCAACATTACATAACTCGCACACAAACAAACACTCGGTCCAGAACCATCTGTAGCTGCCAAAACCCAGATCTGCGCCGCCGGAGCCCAGTCTGAGCCCAATACCACCTGGATGTTCTCCTAAATCCCATTCTTCAGACGGATTACACCTTCCAATCCGAGGAAACCACCTCCAACCGAACACATCCTCAAAGGAGACATCCACCACACGCTGATGTAACTGTGCCTCAGACTATAACGCCTCTGTTAGGGCTGCACAACACTACTACACTGCCAGGGGAACAAAGAAGACCTTGAAAAATGCTAAACATATTTAGCAGCCTATTTGTGCTGAATACAGTGATTTTGACAAACTGAGATGCCTGCACAGCTGTCTCTGCTGTATTTATCTTTCAGCTCCGACTTCTGTTATATTTAAAAGAATAAAAGATTATTGCTGACAGGCAATTTAATGTGTACGCCTAGAAAGCTGTCGGATACGTCTCCTCCACAAATTGCACCCTCTTGTGATTTTGAAAATTGTAGTCATCAGTTTTGTTCGCAGAAAGCTGGTCTGGGTGTTGAGGACTTGGTCATTAATTAAAACTGCACAAAAGCTTGTGTATTTCATTCATGCCTCCTGATTTCACTCTGTGGCCTCGTGTGATGATGGTAAAATGGTGCCACAAGATAAAATGCAGGCATTAACAGAATCTCCTGTTGGCCGTGGTGATCCTGATGTGAGTGTTATAAACAGCGTTAACTTTGACCAGTGAATCGCCACATGCAGCAGCCAACTGGCAAACAAACAAACAGATTATTTGGAGAAGCCCCGGACAGGACAAACAGACTTTTACACTTTAATTGAAACTGTTTGACCTCACGCAGATCAAAAAGCCACCTGGCAAGTTGAAAGGTCATCTAACTCCACCTCTTCCTGCTAGCTCAAGCCACCCATCAAAAAGCTTCAGACGAGTGCTTCCTCTGCAAAGAAGTAGAGTGTAAGACCAAGGTCACATAACCTACAGGGTAAGCCAAGCTAGCACTAATGCTAGCTATTGTAGCTTCTCCACTGGTTTCGATCAACTTCAGATCAATCTCGGAACCCATCAGCTATCGACTGACGACGATTTAGCTTCTGGGGACAAAGGCCAATGTTTCGGGGCTTCCGGTGTAGCCAGCCGCTATCCGGCTATCCGGATAACAGATACCCAGGCCAAGACTTCCTCTTCCATGTGCCGGTCATTGTTTACAGTCTGATTAGCAATCTCTGATTGGTCAATACTACATGGACTACAAATGGAAAACAGAACACTTCCGATACCAAAATCTTGTCCCTTACCTACAGATTCTGCATTCGTATCTGTTTAGCGAATACCTTCGGACGGTATAACATTAGCTTAGTTAGCAAGTCTACAGAAAAGTAGCCTTTGTGTGCAGCTGAGACGCACCATGTTAGTCGAAAACCCCCAGCTCCGCCTACCTGACTTGCATTTTGAGATCTGATCGTAATGCGGGCAGGACTGAGATAACATATTAATACCAGCTGTAAATACAAAGACGTGTGATTAGATGTGATTATGCAGATCACGTATCCGGATACAAATCGCAGGTTTTGGGTTCGGTGGGACGTTCAGGCTGACAGCAATGGTCACGTAATATAGTAAACAAGCCAGCCCTCCAAGCTAATGCGTGCTAACTCGCGACTGCTCGACATGAAGAATCACAGTCGACTGAGGGGTCTCCAACTGATTATTTGAATCTTCGACTTTCAGGGGGCAGCCTACTGTATCATAGGAGAGAAACACCATAAACTGATGCACAACAACAGAAGGTAGGGTACTATATATACGATAAAGTTGGATGCAGAAAGAACCCAGGGCCTTCACTGCTCGAGGTGATAATGTTTAAATGTTGCTGCTGTCCGTCCTGTGTGTAAGAGTGGGCGTCTCCTTGTGGTTATCAGGCGGGCAGCTTCCAGCACAACCGTCTGGTTAAATCAGGCCCTCCACACCTCCAGGAGCCTCATCAAAACTCGCTTCTCACTCCCACAAAAGTGTGACTCATATTCCACCGTCAGCGCTCATTTTCCACTGTAGGCTGGAAACCTTCATCTCCTCACAAGTCATCTCACTTCACCTCCAACACACTGAATCAAATCCTGCCGCTGCTGCTCCCTCTAATGTGTTTTCATGCTTTTAAAGGTATGTCTTCCACCACTCTCATTAGCATTCTGTTAGTGCAGTCTGTGAGTTTGCATCTGAGTTTAATGTCTTTTGTTGCAGACTCATCTTCAGTGAAACATTATATTGAACCAGAGTTAAGGCTTACATAGATTAGACCGAAGCCTTTGGCTGCACTGAAGCACTTTACATTACAGCTCAGTAATGACAGGGTCAATTCAGGAGTAATTACAGAGGGATTAGCTGGGGGATGTATGGCAATAACAATGAGAATATGTTGGTCATCCTTTTTAAATGGGTAATTATGGGGAAAAGATACCACAGATGTCAGTGTGAAGCTGCAGACGTGTTTTTAACACACAAACATGGAGCCTCAAAACAAAGTGTTTGTGTCTCTGCTGGTGTTTCCGTCACATGCTGCCATCCTCACACTTCCCCCTTTTCTTCCTAATCTGCCTCACACACACACACACACACACGTATCTCTGCTTTTCCTCCACATGAAAAGAAACTCCTCATCTGCCTTTTGCAATTTTCTGTGTATTCACTCAGCCACGATCACCAAAAAAGCTTCTGACCACACGCAAAGACAGCAGCTCAAACAGCGAGGGAGTCATCCAGCTTTGTCTAACGCCGTGTCTGTGCTGCTTTTCCACATGAAAAGACCTAAACTCTGATCGTGCTGTTCTTCTTTACTGTCTGTGCCTTTGTGTTTTTCTTTCCATCTGCCTGTAATGTGTGAGAGCTGCTTATAATGCAGCTTTAACCCTATATGGTTGAACCCTGCCTCAGCTCTGTCTACCCATCCATCCTTTACTTACACTAACAAAGCTCGTTCAAAAAACACAACAGACGCAACCGTTGCCTTTGTGGAGCGTCTCCCTTCATTTATCTCTCTGTCCATTCATGCTCCTTCTATGGAGCTCATACTGTACATCCATCAGCTCTCCTCTCACTCACACAGAAACTCCTCTCGCTGACTGAGCTGTCTATAAGGACTCTAACAGGTAGTTGCATGGCAACAGAGTGGAGCGCCACGGTTAGTGTAAGCGAGTGGGATCAGTGGGACGCAGCGCTCGCCGAGCTGCTGATAATCTGTCCGCCCTCACAGCCCCGTCCCAGCTTCTTAGAGACCCAGAGAGCTGGACGACGGCATGTGTAACATCACCTGGAGGCTGGGAGTCGATCCTGCGGCGCCTGATGGCCTCTGATCGAGCTTTAGTTGCAACAGACCGGCAATAAAACGCAGATGGGGGACACAGACGCTCAATTTCTGCAGCATTTTTATATTAATAGAAATGTCCTGGAGCGTACTCTGAGGTATTTTAGGGTTTGGGCTAGCTCCAATAAAGGGAAGGATAAGGCTGGAATTTTTCAACATTTTTCTTATTGTCTTCAAATGTCCAACAACATGTTAGACCGTCTTCTCAATACTTTCTAACTTCCTCTCTGTGGCTCCAAGCCCACTGGTACCACCTGAAGATGGAAATCTTTAAAAACACTATTTCCTCAGATAGTGAGCGGGGCCTTTATTTACCTGAACTGCAGGAGGTAACAGGTCTTTATCTGGAGGAGGCTTGTATTAGATGCAGGTCTTTATTTCTAATTCCCTCTGTTTGAGTTCAATTGGTCATATTTTAGTACGAAGTACGTTCGCTTTTATTGTGAAACATTTGCAGGAAACGTGTTGCAACACACTGACTTACAAGGTTCTCATACGGCACTTGAAATGTAGCTGCTGCCATCTTGTGGCGCTTGTACATTACTGCAACAAACAGTTTGGCCGTTACTAGAGACCCGGCTTTTACTTGACTACCGGTTTTTATTTGAGGAAATACAGTATAAAGACTTTCTCTTCCTTAAAAGACACTAATGCTGCTGCCGACAGCCCTGCACTGTAGCTGCTAACATTACATTAGCATTAGCTAATAACATTACATCATATGCATATATACATACACACACACATACATACATATATATATATATATATATATATATATACTGTATATATATCTGACAGGTGCCATTGTAACAAGATAATCAATGTCCCTCCATTATGACCAGTCAGTGATCATAATGTTATGGCTGATCGGTGTGTATCGTCCATACACTCGGTTTGTGTGTGTAATTCACCATAAATGTCAGGTGGTTTCTATGAGACTCACAATGGCCACAGAGTCATGTAAGGGTTCACAGAAACCGTCCCTCTGCAGCGGCGACGGTCATTACGGAGATAAAAAGCCGTCTATTGTCCTTGACCAGCTCAGACTTATTACTGGCTCTATTCTTGGAGGGAAAAAGTGCCACTTGCAGAGTGTGAGTGCTCCGGTTTCAATGGTCAGTCATTTGCAAGTGAAAAGGTGATATATCAAGGAGGATAATGGCCGGGCTTAAAGGGTAGAAGGGGGAGCGGTGAGAGTGAGCATGATGAACCGTATAATTAGCCTCTCGCCCCTGTGTGTGTGTGTGTGTGTGGAGAGAGTCTGCTTCAGTGCGTGTCAGCTGCTGTGCATTTACTGTACCTCTGCAATGTGTGCTCAGTTGCTTCTGTAGTGTTGTGCCAGATACAGCAGGTAACAAGTCAGACAGGTAGACAGGTGACATACTGACCCAAACACACGAACTAACACGTCTAACACGTTCAGCTCCGGAGTTAAAAACAAAAAGAACATAAATACAGCATGTGTTCTCGTGTGAATATGACATGTTACTTTGATTATTTCCACTGAAAAAGTTGTGATGGGATTAATTCAAGTGAGACTATGTAAACTTAAAAATAAAAGGTTGAATTCACAAGCAATAAATCCCACATTTGCATAGTTCAGCACGCTCAGAGGTTTTGCTGCTACATGGTGGCTAAAGTTAGCAAACGTAAGCTAGATGCTGCAGTGTAACTGTTTCAGTAATTATCAGACAATGTTCACTTGCAGTCGGAGTGGACACTGTTGGAAGTTAATCTGATAAATGGGTTTAATCTGCATGAGTGCAGGTAATCACTAACTGCTCTCACTGTTGTGGAAGGGATTTTATTCAGCAGGTGGTTCACTTCCTGTGCAGCCTGGACACAAAGCTTAACTGCAGATCACAGGCTCCGGCTTTCCTGAAGGCTTCTAAGTAGGACTGTGTTGTGGAAAGTGCTTCAGGTTAGCCCAAAAACATTTTAGTTTTGTAATAATATACCAAATAAAGTGCCCAGAGCTGATGAGACTCGATGCAGATCTCAGAGATGAACCTTAAAATACAAGGTGTGTGTTGGGAAAAGACCATAACCAGCAGTGGACCAACCAGACAGGTATCTGGGGCGTTATCATTATCATGTGGGAGGGGTGAGATTTCTCCACATCCAGTCTGGGAGGCTCCACTGAGATTAAAAACATGAGTTATGGTAAATTATGAAATCAGAGAATATCAGAATAAACTGTGGAGAGACTCATGGAGGGACTGAGATCGGTGTCAGACCTGCCCTCCTAAATTTAAGATGACTAAAGACGCCGCTGCCCCCCCCGTGGTAGATCATAAACCCCCCCCCCCCCGGCGTTTACCCCGGGAGCCATCAGCCAATGACGTGAGCCACTTTCACGAACGTCGACAGCTCCGAGGGGCTTATCGTGACACGGTGCCAGTCGCCACGGAGACGCCGACGACCTTGAGAAGTAATTTGGCGGATCAATATTTGCTAGGAGGAGAAGAATGAGGCAGGAGGAGGGTGGAAGGGAAGGAGGGAGGGAACGAGGAGAGAGAGCAGACTGGGATCCAGTTTGACAAACAATTAACATGATGAGGAAGAAGTTGTGTGTGCGCATTAACAGCTGGAACAAAGGCAGGTGGAGGAGCAGCGGAGGCAGGTGAAGGTGGTGCGTTCCAGAGATGAGTGAGCCACGTCGCAAAAACATTATTAGATGCTCTCACACTAAGAAAACAGTGAGGTCCTGTTATCTGTCAGAACTTCATCAGACATCAAACAAACCTTTCCTAACATCCCTCTATTTGAGACTGTCCTCCCCAAAAACACGACTGCATAGGTCGTCTGTGCAAGCAGCTTATTACGACACATATTTACCTTTATTGTTAGACGGCTCCCGCCAAAGTCTGCGTAGGGAGGGGGCCGGGGTGGAGGGACAGGACCTCCACCCAGGACACTGGTGCTGTTTGTGTAAAACCAAAAGTCAGTGTTGACTTATTTTAACTTACGTACGTAACTTAACTTACGTAACTAACGTAACGTATGATTTAACCGAAATCATTATCTTTTCCTAAACCTAACCAGACGGTACGCCTCTATATGTTGTTCTGGGAGTCACTGGCAAAAGACCTATTCTGTGGTTTAGGTCGGAGGACTTGTTGCTCTATCCATGTTTTCAGATATCTCTATATTTCTGCCTCCACTCTGATAGAATGGAGGTGCACTTTAAAACAAATTTGAGCTGTAAAAAAAATGAAATTAAAAACAGTAAAAACAAACTGTCCCTCGACTCGACTCACAGGATAAACTGAGAGAAACATTTGATGCTGCAGCTCCTGATTCACATGAACGGGTGAAAAATGAAATGGCCGTCAGCCTCGCAGTGACTGACTGGAGTTATTGGATGAGTACCTGCGTTCAGGTACGACTCTGTGAAGCTGGGGGGGGGACTTCCCTCTCACACATCAGGTCTCAACAAACCGCAAAATGGATTTCTGCACCTCTTCTGCTTTTCTGCTGCAAATTTACATTTTCAGGTTGAAAATGAATTTAATTACATCTGGAGAAGCTAAATATTAGTGTGTGTGTGAGGGTGGATATGCATGTGTGGGCTTGTGTGTGTGTGTGTTTTTGTGTATAAATATTGTTTGTCTTTCTGCCCATATTTATTTGTTGTTGTGGAGGTGCCGACATGTGCATTTGTTTTTGTGTGCATATAAATAAATTCCATCTGCACACAGCTGTGTGTGTGTGTGTGTGTGTGTGTGTGTGTGTGTCCAGGTGGAGCTGACATTCAGCAGCAGTTAAACACTGTGGAAACTTGCTGCTGTAATGAAAGCAGATTTACATACAGAGTAAATATCGTTACAGTAGATAATATTCAGAGGTTGGAGCCCATCAGCTCTCCCAGCGGAGCTCATTATTCTTTACTTAAATCTCCATATTTATTACAGATGTCCTGAGGCGGACCCTGGGGATCGATATCGAGGTCGATACGGGCAGATTTGATCGGTATCGGCTGAAATAAAGCAGATCAAAATCCGATCCTTTCTTTACTGGTCGACCAAAGATCGTTTGTGAGGGAAGAAGCTCCACTCTGTAGCACCGCGAGTGTTTCTGTAGCTCCAACAGCGTGAGACGTCTTCTCTCTAGCTGATCGCGTCACGTCAGTGCATTCTCCGGTTAATCTTTCATTCATATCAGATCAATAATTGAAGCTTATAAACTTCATAGTTTTGAATCAGGACCTTCAGTATTTGGATCAAGAGGCTCGTGAAAAATAAAGTGTCAGATTTAGAATCTACAGCTTTTATTTCAATGTGTCAGATACAGATTTAATCAACATTTAGGTGAATATAAGTATCAGATCGGGCTCCGTATCAGCAGATAATCAATAAATCTCCACAGACAGCCGTTCAAATCACACAAGGCTCCTGCTGTCTAAATACACGGTATCTATAATGATCAATTAAGGCTCTACATGCTCTAAGTTTGCTGCCTTCACTATAGGCCTGTTTAAAATCAGTGAATCAATAAATTAAAACTGCAGTTTGTTTTTGTTCACTTGTCCTGCTCGTGTTTGTCATCAAGGATACGAACTTTGTTTTCCTTTTCCTTTCTACACTCAGCCAGTCGCCGTTATTTAACTTCATATTTCATATTGTTTTATTACATTTTGTCTTCATGTCCTGCAGAACAGGAACCTGCTGTTAAATACAGCAGCTTTTAAATAATGAGACAGTCTGTCTTTGACTTTTCAAGTAAAAATAACAATTTCCTAAAAAAGCAGCATATATATGTCATATTTGCAGTATAGAGAAGTGTCCATCTGCTGCAGCAGCTGAAATGTCTGTTAAGTAAAAATAAAACTTTTTTAAATTCACCAAACATCTTATATAGATTTTAAGACATCGTCTCCATTTCACAACATTACAGTAAAGTAAAACCAAGGCTGTATGTTTGGTGACCTGACTGGTGATTTAATTAACAAGCTGCTTGACATATTCAGCTGCCCAGGTAGCACAAAGTACAAATGTAACAGGACCGTTGCCAAAATGGCTGCAGTCGACTAATTAAGCAGAAATCCTTGTAATCAGTCGGAGTCTTCGCTCTCTAATTGGGTTCAGGTAACGAGACGAGAGCAACGAGCCTCCAAACGATGATTAAATGGATTTCAAACAGTGTTTAGTGTGAACTTGGCGAGCGATCAAACTCTGCTTATACACCAGCTTACAAATCAATCAATCAATCAATAAATATTTCCTCCTCCTTCACATTTCACCTCCTTTCTATCACGTTTCCTCCTCATTTTAACCCTCAAACTGTCACCTCCTTTCACAAGACTGTTGAAATCCTCTTCTTCACCATTACGCAGTTTCCTCCTCCTCCTCCTCCTCCTCCTCCTCGTCTTCCTCCAGTTTTCCTCTGTCTCTCTCCTCTCAAACAGTAACTAGGCTTTTTATCCTCCTCCTCCTCCTCCTCCCTTCCACCTCTCTGCACTTAACGCTGTTATCTTCATCTGATCCATTAGGAAGCTCCTCCTCCTCCTCCTCCTCCTCCTCTCAGCCCTCTGATTCTTAAAGCTTCTGCATGTTGGCAGCCTGTAACAGAGCAAACCTCCTCTAATGAGGACGAGGTTGAATTCGGTCTTTATTACCCCGTAATCCTGGACAAAACTAAAAAAGACAAAACCTAAAGAATACTATGGATGTTGTTGTTTTTTTGTGCATTCAGTAGTGAATATTTATTTTGACATTTTCGGGGGCTTAAATTATACATAAAGATGTTCTTTTCCAAACTTTAGCTTTGATTTAGTCATAAATATTTAATGTCACAGAAGATTTGTCTCTAAGATTTGAAGTTTTCAGGGGCTTTAAAACTGACGGCCGTACCTGTGCTACTCAAACAGGACTTCCTGGATTGAATTTCATGATCTCGCCAGCACCTGAAGCCAACACACCCACACTAAAGCAGCTCCGATGCAGCACCATCTTCAGTCTGAACGCCCAGCGAAGAAGAGAAGAAGTCGAACTCCTCGGGAGGGGAACTGTATCTCAGATGAGGAGAGAGAGGAGGAGCTGGAAGAGTCAAATCCTGTTATCTGCATGAGTATAATTCACATTCTCAGAGGGTAAATCTCCTCTTTGATCTGATTTCCTGGTTTGATCCATTTCAAAGGGACTTCATTGAGGTGTGGACGGAGGCTGAGAGGGACGACGGATCACATTTAACCAATAAAACATCATGCGGGGATGTTTGGAGCTTTTTCTTCTGCTGCCAGCAAATTCTACCGTTTCACTTTTCTGGTCAAAATACTTTATCTATCTGCCAACTATAGTTTCACATCTAGACTCTTCTCCTCCTCCTCCTCCTCCTCCTCCTCTCCTCTCTGTCTCATCTCCTCACCTCAGAGCTAACCTGATAACCTCCCCTCTCCCTCAGAATCTCACTTCGTTTTCTCATTTTACTTTGAGCAGCGAATCAACCCGACAGTGTCGCCTCCTCTCTCCTGCTCTTCACCTCCTCGTCCCGCTCCATCCATCATTCCCTTTCTCCCTCCTCTTGTCTGATAACGATGACCTTCTAGCAGTGAGTCATCTCCACACCGACAGCTCCTCCATGTTTCTCCTCCTTTCTGCTGCTCCTCTGTTGCCCCCGTCACTCCTCATCCGGCCTCAGAGGGCCAACCTGATACTGTCACCTCCTCGCCCTGCTCCATTTGTCTCTCATCGGTTCACTTATTCTCTCCTCCTCCTCCTGCTGCTCGGTGGTGATGACCTTTTCACCTCCACACCTCTGTCCTCTTCATGTTTTTAACCCTCGTACCCCCCGTGTACCGTGAGACATGCGAGGACATCATATCCTTTGGAATGACCCCACAGATCCAATCTACCACCACTGGTAACGTCTCATCAGGACACTTAACCCAAAGGTGTAGGGATGCTAATTTCATTTTTCTTTCTGACCGATAGCTGACTCTCGTTAACTGATCGTTAACCGTTAACCGACAAGATTAAAATGTACTATTAAGAACAGATAAATGTCTGTTAACAACAAGGCTCTCGATCGAAACTCGGCTAGTAAAGTTAATTGTGCCTCTTGTAGCTCACGAAATCCCTCAGCGTCCACCACGTTTACAGGCATCATGTCCTTTTCCACCATAAAGTCTCGGAGTTATTGCCTCTTCTAGCTAATGTCTTCATGGTAGTTTATTGGGAGGACGGCGTTCCACTTTCAACTCGCACTGACTTTTCAAGTGGTACGACACTGACATACTGGAGCTGTACTTTAAGACGGTGTTGCAGTATTTACATTGAGCATTGTGAGTAGTATCCTCTTTTACAGTGTAATGCTCCCTCGCTGGTTCATCTCGCCTCATCATTTCTGACCGCTTCTTCCTTTGTTGTGCCAGTAGTTTTTCTGAACTACAAAGGTGAAGAAACGCCCTCTTGTAGTATAAAAGTTAGAGCTCCGGAGAGATGGTACACAAAACATATGATTAATCATTAACATCTCTACAAAGGTATTAAAGTCATTGAAACACTTCAATCCCCGGCTCCTCTTGTCCACATGTTGAAGTGTCCTTGGGTGAGAAACTGAACCCCAAATTACCTCAGACGGTCCGACCAGTGCCCTGCATGGTAGCTCGCTGCCATCGGTGTGTGAGTGTGTATAAAGCGCTATATAAACACACGTTTCTCCTTGGCGCCTCAAATGTGAACAAACAAGCTTCAGCAAACCTGATCAAAAAAGCAGGAAGAGAGTGCCGCTCGCATGGGGCACACGACCTGATGGCAGCCGACTTTCACCTCTTCACTGCAGGCTAACGAGATAGTGTCACCTCCTCACCTGCCCTCACCCTTTCCCCCTAACCTCCTTGCAGCAGGCTAATTAGAGGTCACTCTGTTCTTCTTCCATCGCACCGATTTCTGCTCCTCCTCCTGCTTTGTCACAGACTGAGAAGTCACAGGGGTGTGATGCGTTTAAGGACAAATACTGTAAAGCTTTTACGGCGCAATGCTGCAGTTTTATTTTCTGTCCAAACCAGGAAAAAAACATGGAAACAAACAATTCACTAAGGCTGCAAAGTAAGTGAAACAGAACCTAAAAACCTGCTTTTCTTCTTCCCTGTAAGTGAGAAGACTTCTGCAAGGCCAGGGAGAACTCCTTTTCCATCTTACTTCTCTAAAATAACTTGTTTTATTAGGAAATGACAAATTGCTGGTGCTCTCCTAACTTACTGCTGATAACAAGAATGTCCATAACTAATTTGGTAGGAGATGATATTAAAGGACAAAATACAGTATATGATGGTAATAATAACAATAATAATACGACTTCTTTCTGATATCAGTCTGTATGTGGAGGTATCTGTTTGGGTTTGCAGAAACCACAGGTAGGGCTACAACTAAAGATTCTTTACATAATTATTCTCTTCCTTATTTATTCAATTAATCATTTAGTCTATAAAATGTCAGAAAACAGTAGTGAATGTTCATCTCAGTTATTCAGATGACTTCTTTAAATGTCTTGTTTTGTCCAACTAACAGTACAAAACCCTAAAGGCATTCAATGTAAAGGTGCAACCGATGATTATTTTCCTTATTAATTAATCTGCCACTTATTTTCTCGATTGATTATTTGGTCTGAAAAAATGTCAGAAAATAGCACAAAACTCCCATCAAAACTTCCCAGAGCTTATGGTGACGTCCTGAAGTTACAACAGCACAAAACCTGGAGATATTCAATTTAGTCATGTTTAAGACTAAGAACACCAGCAGATATTCATATTTTAAAAGCTGAAGACAGTATTTGTTGGCATTTTTGCATAAAACAGACTTCAATAAGTTTTAAGTTATCAAAACTGTTTTCCGTTGATTGACTAATCAATTAATTGACTAATTGTTTCAGCTCTAATTCAATTTACAATGAAATACAAGAGAGAAAAGCAGCAACTCCTCACATCTGAGAATAAACGGCACGTTTACTTAAACAAAGTCTTCAAAGGTTTAGATGTTCTTGTAAATATAAAGTTTGTCCTGGATGATGTAGCACTAAAGGAAAGTTCATTAATATCAGACGGGGTCCATCCTCTGAGGAGCATGAACGAGCTAAATAAGATTCAGATTCGTAGTCTTGTTTACTTCTTCTCTGATCAGATAGTTCCTGATTTAAATCATATCTTTGCCAGTTTTTTTTTGCTCGTGTTAAGACAACATTTAACACATTTTTGGTATCTTATCGGCACTAGTGTCTAAAAACATTAAAATGATAAGCAGCCCGAGTGCTGGCAGGAAAAAGGAAAGACAAGTTATGGCTCAAAGACATCCATAAAACATCTGTTCTTGTGGGGCTGCTTGTGTTTAGCCTACACAACATTTAATATTTGACAACTTTGGCTTATTGTGTTGGATAAAAAAGGCTTTTTCAGCACTATTATCTGTTACAAATCAAACTATACCTAGCACGCGATTCATCCACTGGGGATGCAATAAAGAAAATAATCCAAGAATAGAATCACAAAAACAGATGATAAATGTCTAATATTGATACGCTGTAGAGTCCTATAACATCTTGAGAGAAGAACTTCTCTCTTTACATTCTGTGACTCTAACGAGCGACTGGAAGCTCAGAGCTCTTGTTCACCTTCAAGCTGTTCGTGCTGCTGGGAACTGAAGTCGAGAAAACAAGAGTCAGAGGTGGAAGCCGTGAAGAAGAAACTCCCGGTGGACATCCGGCCCTCCTGCGTGTCCCCTCTTCACCTCTCTAAACTCCCCTCTCTCCTGACAGCGACCTGCCGTGACCTCTCACAGCCGGTCGCGTCTCCTCCTCACCTCCTCGTCTCTCTCTACTCCTGAATCGACCGCTGAGGTGAGAATAAACCTTTGGGATCGTCAGCACAAAGTGTGACCTTCTTTCTTCAACTTTACTTCAGTGTATTCCCTTATGTGGGCCTGCAACTAACCATCACCTTCATTATCAGGTAATCAATTAAGCTCAAGATGACGTCTTCGAAAAGCTTGTTTCATCCAACCAACAGCCCAAAACCCAAAGACTTCCAGATTCCTATAATGCAAGACAAAGAAAAGTCACACGTGCTCACATTTGAGAAGCTGGAATGATCAAATAATATTTGGCATTTTTGCTTTCGAACAAAATAGCTGCAGATTCTTGATCAATTCTTGTCATGTGTCAGGAGTTTCTCTCAAACAATCAACTATGACACAACTTTCCTTGTGCAATGTAATTAATGAGATTAAATGCAAATAATGTGCTTCATGCACAACGAAAGAAAAACAAACTGATTAATTGGCGGAGACGTGATTCATAACAGGAAGTTGTTTTACACTGAAAGAACAAGGTGTAAAGTAGGGATGCAGCAGCCACGCTAAGTCAGACCTCCACCTCATGAAGCTCGCAGAGGAAAAATGTGGATAATAAAAAATAAATCAACAGGCAGCCAATAGACTGACCGCAGGT
Source organism: Macquaria ambigua (assembly GCA_008360985.2). Lineage (NCBI taxonomy): Eukaryota > Metazoa > Chordata > Actinopteri > Centrarchiformes > Percichthyidae > Macquaria > Macquaria ambigua. Next base: position 92,546 of record VMKM01001144.1, on the reverse strand, counting down.
TAGAAAACACCTGCCGCTGGAAACCAGAACTCTGGTTTGGTTTTGGCCAATTTAAGCCGACTGGGAGTTTGGATTCTTCCACCAACTCAGCCAATCTGACGAGGTGAGACGTGAGGTGCCTCTGTAGGCTTTTACAAAATAAACTTCTAAACTTTCCACTTTTCCAGGTTTTGATCACTGGTTCACTGGCATGCTTCTGTTTACATGTAGTCCCAAGGAAACTCATGCAATTTGCCTGAGCCTTCAGGGAACATGAAAACTTAATCCGTCTGTTTGTTTGAGGTGAACTTCTACTTCAAAGTAGCCAAAGCATGAGTACTAAACCTCCACATTTTTGCTTTTAGGGTTGTAACTAACAATTATTTTCATTTAAGGTATTTTTAATTCACTTATCAATCTTTTAGTCTTCATAAAATGTAAGAAAATATTCAAAAATACCCACCAACAAGTTCCAAAATCCAAAGTGACGTTAACAACAGTCCAAAACTCAAAGATATTCTGTTTAAAAGACTATAAAGAAGAGGAAAGCTGCAAATCCTCACATTTGAGAAGATGGAAGCAGAGACTAATTGGCATTTTTGCTTCATAAATGAGCTGAAGGATTAGTCAGTTATCATAACTGTTGTCAGGGCCGTAGTGACGTTTACAGAAAATATAATTAAAGCATAAAATCAAAGAATAAAAAAAGTGATTTTTTTAAATGCTCAGAAAATTGTACGGAGTTTGGTTGGTGGCTGGTCAAAAATGTCTTTGGTGGATGACGTCCTGCTGGGACTTGACCTCAGTGTTTTTAAAATCATTGATTTTGATTCATTAATTGATTTCTCCTCTCAGCACAACCCTGCTTGCTCATCAGTTCTCCCTCCTCTTCCTCCAACAGTCTCTTTTCCTTCATCTCCCCCTCTGCCTCCTCTTCACCCCTCCTGCCTCCTTGACCTCCTCAGCAGCAAGCTGACTGGATGGAGCCTCGCGTGGCTCTAACCAGATAAATGCCGATGTCAGCGGTGATGGATGGGGAGCCTCGCCGCCTACCCAGCATGCAACGGTGCAGCGCTGGAACGCAGCTCCATTAATTATCATTCACAGTAGAGGCCTAAAGGGGAGAGATCCGTCTCTGTCTGTCGCACTCCGACGCAATTTTGGGGGAAGATCTCTCGCAGGACGAGTCAGACACAGTCATTTCTACTTTCTTTCTTTCTGCTGAAACATTTGTTGACCTCGTCACTGGGGCCAGACAAAAATCTAATTGTAGAATTTCAAAGAAGCACATTTAGGACGTTTCTAAAAACGTCTTTCAGGAGGTGAAGTTCCATCAGACGGATCAAAGGATGTCGGTTTGTTTTCTCCTCGTCTTTCACTTTTCAACACTGCATTTTATTAACTGCATGTTGTGTAAGAGATTCATTCAACATTGAGTCAGCGGATGAAGTCAATCTGTGCAAGAAATGACATTATATATATGACTATGATATATATGACCACTTGAACTGTGGGTTACTACTACTGAGTTTCATTTGTTTTACAGCTCGAGTAAAGGCCCTGAAAACCTACTTTTTTAATCTGCTTCCTACTATAAGAGACGGGCTCCTACATGAACACACATTCCTGCTCAAGTGAGAACAGTTTTGATTATTTCACATGACAGATTCCTGTTTTTGTGCTTTTCTCATGGTTCAAAGTGGGTGAATCAACAAGTTTCAACCAAAACTGAACATTATAACCTTCATGAAGGAGGATTTATTGCAGAACTGTTGGATTAGACTACATTGGTGTTAACCGGGTTCGTACAACTTTTAAAGAGTAAAATTCAAGCACTTCTCAAGCACTTTCAAGGTACCTAAACCAAGAATTTCCAGAATCTCTAAGCCTTTATCATCACATCTAAATTTTTACTCTAAATGCCAGGAGACAACAAACAAATACGACATTTTATATATATTTATATTTCATTTTAAAAATTAAAAGATTTGTGGTTTGGTTGTGTAAATGAAAAACCAGATTATGTTGAAAAAATCAAGCATTTTTCAAGGAGTATATTCAAATTCAAGCATATCCCTAACCTTGAAAACATAACGGTTAAAATTAAGCATTTTCCAAACTTTCAAGACTTTGTACAAACCCTGTTAGCTAATAAACTTTCAAAGTATACCGAAGTAAACAAAATGTTATGATTGATTGATGTATTTCCTTTGGTTTTGTGTTACGGGAAGATGTCTGGCGTTTCATATATACGGGATGGGACAAACGTTTGGCACGACACACTAACTTTTTACAACAACCCAGCCTCCACTCGGGATGCTCCTTGTCACGTCTCTCGTGCTTTTGTTCCCCTCCATCGTCTTTCCAATGATGTGGAGATCATAAATGTCACACAAGCAGTGAAAATGCTGCGTAATCTCCATGAGAACAGCTTCAAACAGCCATCCATCACCGCAAACTCTACACCAGCTCAGAGGAGCAGATGTTGTTTGGTCGACTTTGATACAAACAGCAATAAATGATCATTAGGCCGTTCGTCACGCCGTGTTTCCAAAGACGCTGAATCCCAGCAGGGGAACCCTCTCAACGTCAAAACGCCCAGGAGGGGAATCTCCCTCCACATTTACCCAGACGATTACCCACACAATCACCTCCAAATCAAACACGGCACAGGCGGCATTCACCCTCTTCCCCTTCCTGTTAATGAAGCTCCTTGTGACCCCCCACCGTTACGACGCTGATTAAACTCCCATTCAGTCTTGGCAATTAGTTCACGCCCCCCTTTGAATCCAAACTCTCAAGTGCTGGGTTTCATCACAGGGGTTCTTCTAAGATCCATGGAAGCCAATAAGCACCACGGGACCCGGTGCTGGAGAAGAAGAAACCTCCTGGAAGAGCCGACATAAATCAGAGCTATAGTCTCTAACAATGAGCCAGACAGCCAAGTGTGAGCCGGCTCTCGTTCCAGACAAACACAACACCAGCTGCTTCTCACAAATCAGCACACAAATCAATGAAATCAGCTGCTGTTGGAAAGAAAGAGGAAGACAAGACTTTATTTTTACTTTTATGAGTATGGAGATTGTGGGGGAGATGTCAGTCTGTGGGGTTTTGTTTCCAAACTTAATCTGTCCAAATCAGCAGGTCGACAGGCAGAAATACACCTCTTTGTTTGAAAACATTATGGACAGGTCCTCTATCAATTTAGATTAATTGATCAATTCTTTAATCTGAAAATTTCAATCAAAAAAAAAATCAATTTCTTTTTTGTCGGTTGACTATTCAAGATCTCGACTAATCCGTCTCAGCTCTACTGTAAACTGTAAGCTGTTATTGCTCTGTGTGCAGACATATACTGTTTGTTTTTGTTCCCATCATGCTTTGGGTGATGCAAACAAGAAGTGTAATGTTGCCATGCAGTTGGCGTGAGCTACACATGAGCCGATTTGGTGCACAATAAAAAGTCATGCTGCATTAACTTCTAGCAGTTCTTGTTTGCACTGTATCCATGGAAACAGGATTACTTTTGATAATGATAAAATATGAGGATCAGACAAGATCTGAAGCTATAAGTAGCGTCTTTTAATAGTGAAGTAAATGTATATTCTTGGATGGTGGAAAAAAAGTCAGTTCTGCTGATTCATCTGTACTTTCAGACTGAGTTATGATACTCAGAAGAGTGTGTGAGGTGTGTATTTTGTGTCACTTGGGAGCTCAGGGTTAAGAAATGTGGTTTCATTTGCAGAATCATACAACAAAGAGGTTCTTTTCTCTCGTTATCTCATATCGTCCCTCTGTGGCTGAGTTTCCTGCCGCTCTAATCTTCTCCATCATGTCGACATTCACATCTCTTTCACTCACAAATTCTGACTAAGCCTGAATGACCAATGCCATTTCTGCCTGTGTTCTTCAAGTGGAGTCTGATCTTATAAAAAAGGAAAAGGGGTAAGTGGTGTTTAAAACTTCTGTTGCCATCTTAAATAAAGACTGTTCATATGCAGCATGTACACAACACAGATACCAGAAATTAGATCTCTGTTCTACTGTCTTCTGACCCATGAGCCCTTCATGCTCTTTTATTGATGTTATTGATCTCATGTGTTAAAGGAAGCTCTATAAATACTAAGTGCTTCTAACTTTAAGAGTGCAGAGCGAACTCGGCGGCCTCCGTCACGTCTGATCGTCTCGAGAATCACTTAATGCCATTTTGTTAATGAAATCATGCCGTGATGTTGAGGTGGGGGGTGTCTCTAAACCCACGAGTGCCCCCCCACCAGCAGTGTTTTTAATCACTGAATCAGGCTGTTTCACTTATCTACTGAAAGTTGCTCAACAGCGTGACCCTGAGAGGAGTGGGTGAGCAACTCAACCCGCCAATGAAATCCAAGCAGCAGCTGAACACTATCTCCATAAGAGCCTCAGAAAGGTTTAGGGTTTCTGATCAGGTCGCACATAAATGCACACAGTTACACTAACAGGACACACAAACCCTCCTGCTGGAGGTAAGATAATTCACACCAGTGCCTTGGTCCAGGTGGACACATGGCTCAACAAAACATCAGACTTTAACACACGAGACTGTGGCTTTATTCTGACTGCAGCATTTTCAGATTAAGACATGTGGGATCTGCAGATATTCTTCAGGATTTAGAAGCGTTCTGTGGACATGTATGCAGCTCGTTCACGGCCTCTTCCTGTTTCCGGTCAGCTCTGTGCTGGAAACAAACCAACCAGCCAACAGTTTGCAGGGCTGGGGTAGAGATGCAGGCACAGAAGAAAAGACAAGGACAAACACAGCTACTGTTAAACATGATGAAAGACTTGGAGATCAGCAGGTTTCTGGATATGAGCAAATATCACAACGCCGACCTTTTCAAGAAGGAACGAATGAAAGAGGGAGGCTGAGTTCACACGGTCCAACAAGGCTGCATGGAAACAGGAATATTAGAGAATCTCTAATCTCTCATCTTCATTAGCCTGTAAACAGCTCAGCAGGAATACTGTCTTTTTAGGGAATATGGGCAAAAAAACAGAATATTTTGTGCATGTAAACGTAGTAATTTTGTTTTTTAAAGCATGACCACGATCGTTCCATAACCTTAACCACGTCGTTATTATTGTGACCATGAGGACGAAGGTCTCCAAACCTTAAAGTAGCAATTTTAACCCAAACCCTAAACCGAACCAAACCTTAACGGCTTCATAAAACTGATTTATTTTCCAACAGTGATGTGTCACAGTTGTAGAGGACACAGACTAATGATGTCCTGCTGATAGAGGCGTCAGATCAGAAAACACTTCTATGTGTTGTTCTAGAGGACAAATGAGGTATTTGGACGTTTGATTTGGAGGACTTGTTGAAGATTACTTTTTCATTCCTGGCGCCCCTTTGAGTCCAATCAGTGTAGCTTTAAAAGTGCCAACAAAGACAAGACAAATCCCTCCAGGTTCCATCCGAATCACATATCACCGGACATCTTTTTTCGGATGGACCTGAGCCTCCGCAGGCATCAGCTCCCTCTGATCTCCAGATTAGGATGCAGGACGTCGGCCCGTCTGGACTCGTGTGTGTGATAAAAGGTCTTGTTCCAACACTTTGGCTGTCACGGGAGGGCAGAGATGGCGAGCGACAAACAAGGAAAAGAGCCATTGATCAATAATCTACAGGGAGAGGGAGGTTCAACACAACACCTTCAGACTGAGACATTAAACTTTCATGTGGGCGTCTCTGTGGGCTTCAGGCTGAAGGGGAAATATCAGCACCTGCACGGACGTCCCTGAATGTCTTCACTTCTGACTCTCTGGCAAACACACACACACACACAAGTTTGTATTTCTATACTTGTGAGGACTACCAAGCGTTGCTGCACTGACCTGAATGAGTCTCTGATTAGCTGATTGACAGAAAATTAAAACAAGACATTTGAAGATGTCTGCTTGGGAAATTGTGACGGGCAATTTTCACTATTAACTTGACATTTTATACACAACATAATTAATCAAATTAATTGAAAAACAAAATGATTGACAGGCTAATCAATAAGGAAATTAAACCTAGTTATTAGCCTGGGTGCACTAGCAGAGCAACATCACACCGGACCCTCGTGACCAAACAAAAGATCTTTTAAAGTCTTTTAATAAATAACAAAATAAAAACGCTCTGAACTGCGCAGCGTTGGAACAAGCTATCGTACACTTGGTATAAAATAAACCTCAGATGGAGTCATACACTTCTTTATGTCCCTTCAGTAGATGGGATGGTCTTCATGGTTCATACCGGTGTTTTTCCTCCTTTTGAGAGTGCAGATACTTGCAGCCGTCACAGTTACACGGACCCAAACTGACTGTTTTTTCGGTTTGTCGTATCTCTTTTCTCCTTGACGTTTGTTTTCTGTCGTCTTTTCACCGTTCTGCTGGAAACCAGAGCATCGCTTGCTGTTTTTTTCTCCACTCAACAAAAACCACCTTTGTCTTATTTTTCTGACAGCACTGTCCGGAGTGAGAAGTCTTAACGCCCTCTCCGGCTCTCAGAGACTTCAGGACCAATACCGTCACATCCTCCTGCAGAGTCCTGCCAACGGGCCTCATGGCTGCTCCGATAAATGTCCGGTCTGTGTGAAATGTTTTGACGGCTTCAAACTTTTATGCGGACGAAATCAACGAAGACAAAAAAAAAAAAAACTTTGACATGAAAACAGATGCTGGAGGAGACGACTGAGTCAGAGCGCAACCTCACTTGGCAGACCCTTTTGTCCAAACCCCCCACCCCCAAACCTTCAGAGTACAGCTAATAAATTGAATATCTCCTGCAACAGAGACAGAAAGTGCGAGCGATGTAAAAACTTCACCTCCCAGTGAACTGCCTCACAAAGCTAAAAAATAGATATCTGTATTCCAGTTTAATCAAGAGCCTGGAGGGGACGAATGTTAATCGCCTCACCTCCTCCGACATCACATTTACATCCCAGTCACTCAGCTGACTTCTTCCTCAAAGACGACACAGGGCTGTGGAGGTGACTGAACCTGCAGCCTCCTGAATTCATAACAACATGAAGCTAAAATATACATGTTTGTATTCTCGCCTAATCAAAGCCTGAAGGCAGGAAACCTGTAGGCCATTGGCATATTCAGGAAGCACAGGTAGCCTCATATGAAATCACTTTTCCACCTTTTCCACCTTTGCTAGCAGATACAGAGCTATTGCTTGCAGCTACAAAGGAAGTCCCAGCAAATTGATTTCCAAATTAAGAGCCGGAGGAGATAAAAAAATAATAATTGCAACCCAGCAAAACAGCACAAAAAAGTGCAGGTACTGTAGTGGTGTTGGAGAGACTGTTTCACCTTCTCCGCCAATTACCAGTTGCTATAAAACTCCTGGGATGAGCTGCACTGCCACGAGCCGTGTTTAAATTCATATTAGCCACATTAGCTAATGTACATTCATTTTTCATGGAGTGAACCCTCAGGGCTGTTTTCCCCTCACCGAGTCTTCAACTCCTGCAATGAGACAATTCCTTAAGTGCAAAATAATGTTCTGTGTCTGTGTAGTCAATATTTTAGTTTGGAGGGAGGCACTCGCCAACACACGCAGGTCATGTCGCCGACAGACTTTATGTTTCAGCTCTTATCCAGATCAGTGCAGAATGAGAGCAAATCCAGTCCTCATACATGAATGACTAAATAGGTCCTTTGTGAGTTCCTTCTCCAACAAACCATATAACTGTTCCAAAAATGACTCGTGATCTCTGTAGTTAAGTTTAGGTAACTTAAACTAAAGATCACCTCCAGAATAAATGATGACGTACATGAAGCGTGTGACTCTGGGCCTTTTCACACCCGAAGGTCCAAAACAAGGTTCACGTGTTTGTTACATTACATTTGATCCGGTTAGTTTTGGTTTCACACCAAAGAACTTTACATGATGTACCTACGTCCTGTCGCCATCACCTACGTAAGCTGCGTCTCCCTATACTTTTAATTGATTGGTTTGTAGAGGGGCGTGCGTCAGCGTGTTGTCAATTCGGTGGGTAGCCTTCTGCCGCAGTTTGAATAAATGGAGAAAAACGAATGAACCGATCATTTCGTTGCCGCTATAATAATATTATTATGGCATTACTACCAGCAGCACCAACTTCAAGCGCAATACTCGTCCTGGTCACTGATTCCAGACAATTAAACATTTGGTCTCCTCCTCTCCCCATGTGCTGCTACCTCGGCTCATTTTGTTTTGCTGCATTGTTTATCCTTTTTCCAGTTCTGGCAAAAGCCTGCCAGAACTTCCTGTAATTGGTCCAAAAGTCCAAACCATCCAAAAATGTGTTTCCACATAAGACACAAACCAAACCATGGTTCACTTTGATCCTGACCTAGACCAGCTCTTTCTGTCTGACTAAAGTTCGGCTGTTTGATCTGGGGAGGTTTCACACCTTTAATTTTGGTTCGGACCAAACTGAAAAGTCTTTAAGTCCGGACCAAACGAGGTAGAAACAAGGTAGGTATGAAAGGGCCCTTAAACCCTTAAAAGCTTCCTGTGAAAACCAAAACTCCAAAATCCATGGATATAAAATCCAAAATTGTTAAAAGCTGCATATCCTTATGACTGGAAAGGAAACAAAAATCTTGGGAGATCAATTGCTGAATCGACTTTTTTTAATGGTATATCTAACTGACAACACAAATAATTTGTAGCCCTCCTGCAGAGGGAGACACTGACCTTGCCGGAGGTTACTAACCTTGGCAGTAAAAAAAAGATGCTCCCTGCGCGGTTTATGAGAGTGTAGATGAAACCTCCCGCCTAATGACAGATGTTGTGTTGTCTCAGTGAGGGAACGATGCCTCGGAGGCAGCAGCTCACCTCCTGGTGCTGTGAGAGGAAGGAAAGACCCTCCGGCTTCACACAGACTCTGTTCATGAGTCACGGCCGCTCGGCTCTATCTGTCAGGACTCTAATGGAAATAAAGCTCCGGCTGTGTTGTGATGTGATGTCTGAACAGATTTTATTTGTGAGTGTTGTATCTGTAAAGACATGAACAAACCCTAAACAGATTATTTATAATAGTTTCTAATGGATCTGGATCATCAGCACAACTGTTGTTTGTTGTCTCGGAGTTTTATCATTTACTTTTTTATTTCCCCTTCGGGTGAAGAGATAAAGTGTGATGGAGGGAAATGTGTGTCTTGATTTATATACTTTTGCTTTTTCATTCAAGGTTTCCTCGAGCTCACAGTGATGTATCGACACCTAGACAATAAAGGGAACGCAAGCTAATTTTAGGAGCTGCTAAGGTTTAACTATTTAGTCTGATAATTAGACTGAATTGTATTCTGGTTCATTGTGTTCATGTTAGCTGTTTTCTGCTTTGGAGGGGGGGTTGGGGCCTCACTTTGCTTTAATACAAAGTGCCTGTCAGATCATCCAACAGCTCCTGATGGTGTCACCAGTAAAAAGATGCTAATTGGAAAAACACTTTGACTGACTTCAGATGTAGCCGGATGACATGTCGTACAAAGTAGTTTGTTTGAAGCATGCTGAGGCCTTTATTTTGTCCGAACCAATCAGCAGTGACTGACTGACGTATCAATTGCTGACATCAATTTCAGTTGACACGGAAGCTGTGGTTGCAAAAAGCAGTTAACTTAACGTTCGTCACATCGATCAAAGAAACACGTTGTCGCATGTATCGCTGCGTCAATCTCCGTCATGCAACATAGTGTGTTTGTAACAGGTGACCAATACGTCGATCGCGATCTACCAGTCGATCACAAAGGCCATGGTGGTAGATTGTGTGCCATTCAAAAAAAGAAAAATCACATGTAGGCCTACGTCCCTCCTCCCTATGGCATCTGCCACTTAACCACTGACATACAGAGTGGCCAGTCTGCTGCTGTTGAGAAGTTGTTACATGAAGTTACCATAACAACTAAAAAACCAAGAATGCAAAGCTAACAGAAAACTAGTGAGCTAACCTCATTTAGCTATTCGTAGCGGCCTAGCCTGCCAATTTAAGTTAATATGCATTAGCAAAATAAAATAAAAATGTGTGCAGGACCAAGTAAGAAGTCGAAAACTTACCACTTCCATGCGGAATGGGAGAAGACTTTTTTTTCACCATGTCCTATTTGAAGTGCGTTTGCCTGATCTGCCAAACTAGCATCGCTATTCCGAAGAAAGGAAACGTGGAGAGACACTTTCGAACCCTTCATAAGAACTACGACAGTGACTTCCCCGCCAAAAGCGAATTGAGAAAGAAAAAGGTGAGGGAACTGAAATCGCAGTTAATCGGACAGCAGTCACTTTTCACAAAGCCGAATTCAAAAGCAAAGGCAGCCACCGAAGCATCATTCTGGGTGAGTCATACCATCATCAAACATAAGAAGTCCTTCCAAGATGGACAAATGGTAAAAAAGAGGCCTTCGTTGAGGCAGCGGACTAGTTTCGGAATTTTAAAAACAAACCTGAAATAGTATCCGCCATCAAAGCCGTTATCCAGAAGCACAGTTACACGGCGATGTGAAGTGATGGCTGATGATTTGACACAGCAACTTTGGAAGGACATAGCAGACTGCGAGTGTTTCTCACTGCAGCTAGACGAGTCCACGGACCTAAGCGATACAGCGCAAGTGTGCATTTTCATTAGGATGGTTTTCAAAGACACGACAGCGAAAGAGGAACTATTAACCATGTTACCAATGGAAGGACACACTTGGGGTGAGGACATTTTTCAGACATTCAAAAACTTTGTTGACAAAACCCAGCTCCCAATGTCTAAGTTAGTGTCAATCACCACCGATGGCGGGCCTGCGATGATGGGCTGTTCTAATGGATTTATTGCCAAATGCAAGGAGGATGACACATTTCCAGACTTCCTTAACTATCACTGCATAATACACCAACAGGCACTATGTGCGAAAATCCTGAACATGAAAGAGGTCATGGATGTGTCAATGAAAATCGCCTGTTCTATTCAGGCAAGAGCTCTTCAGAGACGGCTGCTTCGTGCGTATGAGTAGGGGCAAATTCTTGCAGAGATTTCGAGAGCTTCTACCTGAGATAAGGGAGTTTCTCCTCGACAGTAAACACGCAGAATACAAACAACTTGATGACAACCAGTGGCTGCTAGATTTGGCATTTTTAACAGATCTGACCAACTTGTTGAATGAGCTTAATTTAGAACTGCAAGGAAAAGACAAAACTGTGGTCGACATGATGAGCTCAGTTAATGCTTTCAAACGAAAACTACAACTGCTGTCTTCAAAGTTGCAGCGCCACGATTTTGGAAACTTCCAAAACATCGCATCTGAGCTGGAGAAGCAAGGGAAGGAACGTGCGCAACTTGACAGTGCACGCTACGCAGAGCAGACTGAAAATGTCCTTTGACAAACACTTTCAAGACTTTGCTTTACTTGACCCGATCGCTACATTCATGTGCTTTCCATTTGGAGAAGACACTGAGGTCGATTCTCTGGCCTCAAAAATCGCAACACTGTTTCACATGAACTCGTCTGCACTGGAGGATGAGATCTTGTCACTGCAGGTTGACATTCAGTTGAAGTCGCGGGCAAATGCTGGACAGTTTTGGAACTTACTCACGGAGGAAAAGTATCCAAACATGAGGAAATGTGCTGCCTCATTTACTGCATTTTTCGGCTCAACTTATTTATGTGACTCAGCCTTTTCCCACATGAAGATTATCAAGTCCAAATACCGTTCAACCATGACTGATGATCATTTGGAGGCCTGCTTGAGACTAGCTACCAGCAGCTACTGTCCGGATTATGCAACTCTAGCTGACTCCATTCAGTGCAAGTCATCAGAATAATGTAGGGACCCGAACTGTATTGTGCTGTGGAGGTTTTGTTATTCTACTATTGAAAATGATCCATGGTATTTAAAAAATAGAATGAATAAGCTACAAAGAAAAAGAATAAAAATAATATACAATATGTATATATATTTTTAATTGTGTCAAAATAAAATCAACCAATCAGGGTCCATGCAGTAATGCAAGGTACATTTTTATGTATTTTGAGCAATAGGATTTTTTTTTTTTTATTGGTTGGTAGATCATGTTGTGCTGGTCTTTTTAAAAGTAGCTCACAAGCCAAAACAGTGTGGGCACCCCTGATGTAAGGTGTCCCTTCCTGCTTCCCCTAGACAGTAACAACAGGTCCAAAGTCATGGTATTGTTATTAAATGATAGTTAGGGGTGTTGTCCCATTTGCTTGATTGAACTGCTTCCTGAACATAAGGAGGTATTGTTTTGTATTATAAAGTGATATACCATTTCAAAACACTGATGTTACTCTGTCGGATGCGTAACTTTTGTATCATGAAAGGTTTAATGTTTCATCAGCCTTTAATAGACTTATCATTTTAAAAATGACCCACTGAACTTAAGTTGAATTCAAACCTCAAACCTCATATTAATTAAAGAGCCGACTCCTTCATCAAACTTCACGCTAACATCCCTTTCATCCCTGCATCTCCAAATTGATTGGTTCCTGCAGATCAGGAAGCTGGCGCTGTGTGTGTGTGTGTGTGTGTGTGTGTGTGTGTGTAGTTGGATTGGAGCTCTCTATACAGGAAGTGGAATTCATCACGGTGAGGAGTGCTGACTGGGCATTAGGGCAGGCTGCGGGGGGTTTCCCCTCCTGCACGGGGAAGCTGATAGAGCCCATTTGTCATGCAAGGAGTGCGGCTCGCTGCACCAGCGCACTCCCTGAATGTCAAACTAATGGAAGCAGGCGTGCATGCAGGATCACAGCCAGAGGAAGCTGCAGGGCGGAGCAGTGGACCCTCAGCGCCACCGTGGGAAATATAATGTAGGATCAGGCCTACAGGACTCCTACATTTTTAGTCTAAGAGTAGTTCAGTAGTAATAAAGTAGATCCAAAGTCTGTTAGATGCCCAGAGGACTCGTGAGTCACTAAGACCTGGTTTCAGTCAGTCAGCTGCTGCAGGTGATTCACCTTGTTGCATCAGTGTTTTGGAATAATACAACGATTAAAACCTTTTAAAAGCATATTTTGATGGCAGCGAGTTAATAAGAATCCAGTCGTTTCACCAACAAGTCAAATCAATCCGATAACACCGGAGATGACAGTTTGCAGCTCTGATCGATCTATCTCTTCTCTTAGCTTAGCAGTTTACTCAGTTCTCTTAAGAGGGAACTCCATCTTAGGAACGTTTTAGCTCCATTCAGGAGGACTCCTGGTGGTAAGATGACCCCTGATTTTCTGCCCACATGTGGCACAGTTCAGGCGTGTATTATCAGCATGTAAACAGGGACAAACTAAAGGGGATCTTGTATTTTTTAATCTGTTTTGGATTGGAGAGGAAGATCATGGCAGGAACATTTTTGTTTTTTGTTTTGAAAAATGAGTGAAAAGAATTTTAGTGGAAATTATGAAAGGTGAAATTTTGTTAAGAAACCTAACTATGATTTTGAAGGAGATTAAAGATAATAATATGGTACGTGGTTTGCTCATTTGTCACTGAGAAAAGGGTTTAAAAAGAACCCAACAACCTTGAGTTAAGAGGGTTTTAGTATTTCCACGGTCAACAGTGAGCCTTCACGCTCAGAACAGAACATGTTCTTTTATATTTGTACTGTTTCATATTGCAGATGTCCCCACAGGAACACAATGTCAACAGAAGCCCAAACAAATGATTAAACATCATGTCTTCAAAATAAAATTATCCATTTGTGGGTGAAAACAGACTCCACCGGGTTCACTAATCTCACTCTGAACATCGCTCCGTTTCATTATTCCTGAAAGGTATAAAAGAATAAAAATCTGCTGCACATAATTATTATTATTGTTATTGATAAGACGGCGTGTGAATCATTAGTCAACAAACCGGCTGCCTCTGAACTGTCAACACCTTTAAAACTAATTGCAGGTAGTGAATCATTGATCGTTTTCTCAACACTGCCGGAGGCACTGAGATGCTCCGCTGCTGGTATTACACACACACACACACACACACACACACACACACCCGAAAACACACAAAAAGCTGCACATGCTCACACAAGACCGGAGGGAACGAATAAAATAGTTAAAGAATACTTTCACAAAGAAAAAAATCTGTATTTCTGAGGCTTTTCACTGAATATTTCAACAGTTGCTATGTGAAAAAAACTGAAAGCAATGAATTAGAAATTAGACAGCAACACATGCTTTTCATAGCAGTTTTCATTTGTGCAGAAAGTAATTAAAATTAAACTCTAAAGTGAGGTCTGTGAGCGACACAAATGAAATCCACAAATCCACCTCCAATCCCACGAAAAAATTCATAGACAGGTATCTCAAAACTTGGTCAAATAAAAGCCAAACTATCTTGGATGAATACGACGAAAGAGAGAAAATATGTTTCATCCAACTGACCCTTTAACATGGAAATCCTGTTGGATGAAATATGCGACAGTTGACCTGAACCTGCCTGAACACTTGTAGAAACGTGCCGAATCAAAGGACGTTTGAGTTTGAAGAGAAAAAAGATCCTAAACAGACACTGAACTCAGCCAGAGACAAACTACAGTCATTTGTTTTTTTCTGTCTTGGCATTACTTGAAACAAAGGCATCACGCTGCTGAGGAATATGTGCCATTTTGTCGAGGTTTTCGTTGTTTGTAGTCTGGCACGGTTTCATCTGCAGAACAGCTGAAAATCGGTGGTGCCATGAAAGCTGCAAAAACCCTCCAGCAGACGTCAAACCTGCTTCCCAGAATGCTGCTTGCTTCTCTATTTCATTCACCTGCCGTCTCAGGTATTAACCAGCCTCCGATTAGACAGCTGGACTGAAAACCAAGAGGTGTCGGGGGTCATGAGGTCTGGGGATGGGAAACACTATCTTAGATAATATTTAATCACTGCTAGCTCTCACTGTCACTGATGTGTTTGTGTCCTTAATGCCGTGGGAAATTACACAATTGAAATTCAGCTCGGCTGCTTGGATCTGCCAGTTCATTTGCTTCAGACCTGGATGGCTGCTCTGCCTCATGTCCTGGGATGTGGAGTAATTATAACACGGCCAGTCTGGTTTATTCTGCATAATTGCTTCCCAGTGTTTTCCTCCCATTAAGTGGCTGGTTAAACACAGCAGCACTAATACAGGCCTCTCATTTCCCTCGATTCAAGCCAGCAGCATGAAGAAGGAGGTGTTACTCTCACCATGTCAGTGACGTCTAAATAACCACTTACTTATGACTTAACGGTGTTACCAGACGAGGTCATTTCGGCCTCAGTGTTTCAAGTCATTTCAGACTGAATTTTGAGTCAGAAATAAAAATCGCTGAGGTCATTTTAACCCTGAGCAGCTGACTGAGAGATTCAGAATTAAGAGTTGCACCCCTTCTTCGCAGAATCTAACCAAAGCCGTGAGATGTAGTTGAAAGTGTCAGAAACAACGAGTAAGTTGGACCTTGAGTTGAGAAAACGTTTGTTTACAGACGAACCTGATCAGCCTAATACTCTCTTCTGCCAGACTCTTGGAAGAGGTCAGTTAGCATTTTAGTCTTTTTTTTCCTCATCATTTGTGGCTGTTTGACAGTTGATTCAGTCTGTCTCTTGAATTCGTGAATTTATTTTGTGCCTGGTAGTAAAACATGTTACACAAGCCTTCGGAAGCTCTCATAGGTTGAACCGTTATAATCCGATATGAGATGAACACAGCAAATGTTTCAGAATATCCCATCAATATGGTTCTGATATCCTTGAAACGCTTTATCTAGAATATACATGTTTGTGGGAATCCATCTCGCCAGGCTTCAAGTTATGAGGTTGTGGTCGAACCACAGTGGCTTGGACCAATCAGAAGCGTCCTATGAGGAACTACTGGCAGCTACAGGTGTGGTTTAGGTGTGACGACTGAGAGAAGCGACTGTTCGTTCAAAAACAACAATGGTGGCTGCTAAAGAGGTTAGCGTAGAGGCTGCTATAGCATTAGTCGTATCAGAGCTGGAGAGTATTTCTTCATTGAAAGAAGAGCAAAGAACTAAGCTGACGTCCGTGACCTCGCAAGGTAAGCTTGTTGTTGTATTTCCTCTTCGGCGCTCTCCTACCATATGATGATGTGGTTCGTTGATCCGATTGGTAGAAGTTAGCCCGTGATAGACAGATGGTTCATCCAAGTAACTGCCAAGTATTTTTTGAAAGTGCCTGCCCTTTTTCCAAACAGTTTCCAAGGATGACTTCTCAGATGGTTCTGAGTAACAAACCATATAGCGCGTCGTACCGACAAGAAATCCAAACTTCTTTAGCCATAAAAAGTGTCCTAGAACATGTTTAGTCTTGAGTAGCCCAAGTTATCCTGAAAATGACAATGTATTGCATCCCTAGCTAAGACATGTAGTGACTCTGCCATGAGGTTGTAAATAAAGGGAACAGAAAACGAGCAAAAACAGCAGAGGTTCAAAGGGTTAATCCTGCTGATATCACAAATCTGGTACTTTACGCAATTACCGAATAGTGGACGAGCATCTTGATCACCAGCACTGTAAAACCAACGGAGGGCAGCAGCAGCAGAAATCCCTCTTTAGATGAGATGAAACCTGAGTGATCCCCGTAGGGAAATTAGGCCCTTGCAGAAGCAAAGGTAATGGGATTCATCAGGGCAAAACGACAAATAGAATACAGGCTCAAAGTAGAGTATTAAAAAAGCAATAAAAGGAAGAGACAGTGCATTTAAAAACAATTTGGGGCCTGGAAAAACAGAGAAAATGCTGGGGGGGGGCTGCTGCTGCAAATGGCTTTACAGAGATGTGGAGCAACTTTAAAAAGGAGTGTTTTGCTGCAATGTGAGTGATGCAGGTCGCAGGGTTACCATGGTAACCAAGTCAATTATTTTAGCGCCTAGACGACAGAAGAAGCAAAATCTAATTCCAGCATTTTACTGGCACTTAAAGAGGGTTTTTAGCCTTTTAACATTTACTTTAAATATAACCCACATTTCACATGATAACCATGATGTTGGTGTTTCTTCTGTTTCTGTTCAGTTTGTGTTTTAAGGGACTTGATTCAGATTCACACAGAATAAAAACAAAATCCTTTGTCAGAAAAAAAAGTTGAGTATTTCCTGTTGTCTCAGTCGGTGAGTTTGGAGGGAAGATAACATGAGGTGCAGTTAAAAGTCCTGCGTTAAGGAAAAGTAGAAAGAAAGAGTTGTTGGTGGATCATTTGTTAATACAGCAGGTACTCACCTGTCCAGGTGTACACCACCCCTCACCCAACACATGCTGGGATAGGGTTTAGCCCCCTGTGACCCTGAATCATTGCTACTGCTGCTGATGTGCTGCTTTTGCTTCGCAGCCAGTGTAGAGACGGTGTAGACGAGGGAAGAGAAGACCAGGGACACCCCTTTAAAAATGATGAATCAATGAATCGTTTCAGCACTGCTGTCTGTATCGTGAACTTTTACAGTCTCAGTGTTAAGTTAATGGAAAGGCAGTGTGTGCAGTGTGACGTCATTAAAGTTCAATGTCAAAGTGTTCTAATGTCCAAAACTTTCTTTCTTTCTACAATATCTGCGCACGACAACTACAGTATGGTATGGTAAAGGTTAGGGAAAGGTCGTGGCTAAAAAATAATAATAATAATAAATGCAGATGTGTGACTGGATGCTAACTAAGCACCACACAAAAGTCGAACGTGATACACACTCGTTTACCACCCATACTTCCACCTTATTTCCTGCTACATAAAGGGCCTAAAGTGAACCTAAGTCCTTGGGATACTGGGCTGGGGAAGGACAACAAGCTTCCTCTCTTGTGGTTTCTGTCTGTTCCCTTAAAGATCAGCACTGCCAAGACAGTTTGCTATTGGTCAATGGCACAAATTCACACGTAAAAGTTTAGTTAGACAGATTTGCTTCACGTCTACAAGCGAATCCACTGAAATGAATTTCTTTTGTTATGGATTTGCGCTGTAATAAATGCAGGCGTGACAGAGCCCTTAAAAACAAATAAATGACACAAATTAAAAGTCCACCAGCCACTATTTCTGAAGGTCGAGTGTCGATTTGTGATCTTCTGCCACCTGCAGGTTCTTTCAAGTATCATCACTATATTTATAAAATGTCATTTAAACAAAAACAGCGTCTTCCTATGAACTTCTAACATCACACCACATCACTAACTCCCACAGGCTCTTGGTCTCTCTCTTCATGCTGTAGCTCACTAACAGACACACAAACACAAATCCACAGTTTTATGAGGTGGAACAAGGTCATATAACAAATTATACAGCTGTAAGACGATAATATCACCTCTGACACGAGCACCTTTCTGTATGTGAGCATGAACAAAGTCCTGAACTCATAATCAGACTTAAACTAAACTCTTTAAATCTTTGACTGTCTAATATTTGCGTGCGGGCCTCGTTAACCGTCAGCTGCTCTGTTTGATGGGGTCCAGTAATGAGATATCAATACAAACACAGGGAGCAGCCGCAGAGGCCAGCCAGTCGGTATTACTCTCCCATTAATAAACATTATTTCCTAGAAGAGGATAAACAATGGATTAGCTCTGTTTGCTCTGTAGGAGCGTTAATTATACGGCTGTTGATTAAAGTGAGCGTCGCCCTGAAACACTGAGAGTGTGTGGTTAGTAAGGAAGAGATATGTGGAGGTGAGAAGGTGAAACAAAGCCCAGAGGGATGTGGTACATGTTGAAGAGATAATTAAAGGGGAAGATATTCCTTCCTTCTGTTTCTATCTCTCCATCTGTTTGTCTTTTATTAAATCCTTTTTCTTCTCATCTCACAAAGAAACACAAACTGTTGTCCTTCAAACAACCTCATATTGACATTTATCTCTTCTTAATTAATGCCAAACCACCTTAAATGTAGTTATGGGCTTTCATTTTCAATTATTTCCTGAGATTACTCCTTACGTTTGACTGCTTACTTACTAATATAACTAAACATCTGGGGAGACAAGAAGCTGCTACACCTGTTTGATATTTCAGAGCAGTAGATGATATCTATAAATCAGATTTTATATTAGTAGGAGCAGGAGTAGACGGTAGAATACATATATTTCTGGCCACTAGGGGGCAGCAGAACAAGCTGCAAACACAACACTGACATATTATCATCAACAACATGAAATTGTTGGTTCTAGGTAAATTGAAATTCTGACCTGATGATGGCGCTAGATGAGAAGTTAAGGGATCAACAAAGTCATTACAAGTCATTCTGAGGGGGAGATTACTGTCTGCATCAAATGTGACAGAAAATCAATTTAAAAATATAGTTACGTCGTTCACTGCTAATTATTTGGTTCCTGGATGGAATCTGATGGTTAAAAACGTCTGTGAGAGATCATTATGAAAGAAACAACCACAAGACGATGTAAACAAACACTATGTGGACAAAAATATGTGGACGCCCAAACAAAGTATGTGGACATGAGAACTTTAGGTGATAGTTGAACATGTGACTGCGACACCACGGACATTAATCTGCTGCTATAACAGCTGCCACTCCGACACTGATGTTGGGTGATCCGGTCCGGCTCTAAGTCTGCGTTCCAGTTCATCCCGAAGGTGTTGGATGGGGTTGAGGCCAGTCCAGTTCTTCAACACCAAACTGGAGAACCATTTCACTAGACCACAAGTGTCTAAAATATCATTGTATGCTGTAGGGCTGCCCCCTGAAAGTCGGAGACTCGGATCATCAGTCGGAGACCCCTCAGTGTCTCAGGTGAGTTTACAGCTCACAGCAACTTAATACGATATTGGCTTTTGTTTGATATCTAGTGTTGTTAGCGCAGTTAGCACGCATTAGCTCAGAGGGCTAACTTGGCTTGTTTACTATATTACATGACCTTCGCTGTCACCCTGAACATCCCGCCGAACCCCGTTCAAAAATCTGGCAGCGTTGCTTGATAGTCAAACATTCATATTGAGTCCGGTACAGCCTTGGCATCCTGAACTATTAATATGTCCCTCAATTAAGGGGGACCTAGCCCTTATACTTTTATAGTGTACTTGCAAGTATGATAATCATTTTTCTTTCTTAGGAACTTTTCAGTGAAAGATATCAATTCCCTCCAGTTAGGAAGCTCCCTAATCAGAAAAGATATTTTGAGGACTTTGGACAGGAGACCCTCCAGAGACAAAGTGATCAGATAAATACAGATGAAAGCCTCAGATCTTCAGCAGTGGAGAGTTGTCAGGGGGTTAGAAGGCAATAAATGGCTTTGAATATTAAAGATCCCCTTTCATACAAAAACGGATTTTCCTCGAGTGTTTGACTGTCATTTTGCAGACTGATGTGCAGAGTTTGTCAGCAGAGGGATGTTTCCACATTCCTCCGCTTAACCAGACTTATTGTATATTTAAAATGCAGGATTATTGTCAATGATTATTTTCATTATCAATTAATCTTTTAGTCTACAAAATGTCAGGAAGATGTCTTGTCCGAACAAACATCCAAAGCCTAAAGATATTCAGTTTATGATCAAATAAAAAAGAGAAAAGCAGCAAATCAAAAAAGCTTTTGTTGTTGTGGAATCAGAGAATGTTTAGCTTTTTCTAATCGTTGCAGATTGATTTCCTGCCGATTGACTAATCGATTGATCACTTCAGCACTGTAGCAAACACGTAAAAACAGCAGGGATGCACCGGTCCAACTTCTGTCTCGATACGATTCTGATCATGATAGTCAGTTCCACTCTGATGTGCTCTTTTTTACCCCAAAACCTAAAATCTGTAAACCTCACACTGCGCATAACTCAGTACAATCATTTTTAAGTAAGGTAACATGAAGACAGGGATGCTGTGGCACTAAAACCCGAGTCATCGACCCACCACGACAGCAGAAACACTGGATTTAATGTGGATCTGTCATGTGATGGCCGATACATGACCCTGATCCACATAATAATGTCAGTAACTGCCCTGATACCAATCCTGCATATTGGATCCCTAATTAAAAGCAGAGAATTAACCACCTGTTATTGTGACAATAAATTAATAAGCAAATCTGTCAAATGTTATCTGGTTCCAGCTTCTCAGATTTGAGCATTTAAAGCCTTTCTCTCTTTTATATGGTTGTAAATTTAAACCTTTGTGGGTTTTGGACTGTTGGTTGAAGAAAACAAATAATCTGAGGACGTCTCTTTGGGCTCTGTGAAACTGTGACATTTTATATAGACAGAACGATTCATCTAAAAAACTATTATTAAAGTTTAATTGATAATGACAATAACCAAAGCTGCAGCTCTAAAGAGAAAATGCAGAAGAAAGAATCTGTAGATGACAAACATACTGTTGGCTGTTGGTCATAAACCAGTTGTTAGTGTAGATGTATGTTGCTGAAGGTTTGAGTGGGAAGTGGTGGTATTTTCCTGCCGACAGCAGCACACAGGTGAGGAGCACACTGTGGCCAGACCTCTGTGGATTACACAAACAAGCAGCTCTGGCTTCAGCTGTGACTGTTTGCTGCCAAACGCTGCGGCAGTCAACTCATCACTCTGTTTCCTAATGGACCAAAAAGTCTCAGGTCTGTTCTTCTAGTCATTTCTGAGGAGTGAAGTGAGCCAAGCCAGGCAGGGTCTGAATCCGGTGACAAACTTGCCAAGTTCTCCTCCTCCTCCTCCTCCTCACTCTCTCCATCCTTCATCGGAGCCCCAGCAGAACGACGGATCGTGTCATGCCGGTATCTCATCATTAACTTCCACCAACACTGTGAGAGCAGAATGGATAGCCTCGCTTCCCGTGTCGTCACATCGGGAATGGGCTTTAATGGACCGTCAAAGAGGGAGGCCGGGTGTGTGTGTGTGTGTGTGTGTGTGTGTGTCATTCACTTGTGTGTGTTCGAGTTCACAGTCACATCGAGCCTGTTGATAGCAATTTATGTTTTGAGCAACACGTCAAAAAGCTCGTCCAGTCATGTAAAAAAGTTTGCAAAAATAAGATTGATTTTAAATTTTAGAGATGCAGAAATCTTGATTATTGCAACAGCCTCATCTCTCGTCTTAATCAAAACACTTTGAAAGGACTGCAGACTGTACAGAACTCAGCTGCCGGGCCTTTAAGCAGAACCAGGTTTTAGCCTCTTTCCATCGGCTCCCTGTTTGTTGTAGGATTGATTTTAAGATCTTATTGATTACCTTTAAGGCTCTTCATGACCTGGCTGATTATATTTTAGACCTTTGAATCCTTTATGAACCTTTGCATAGTTTAAGATCCTCAGGCGGTGGTCTTCTGTCTCTACTAAAGGGGACAGAGCTTTTTGCCATCAGGGCCTCGAGGCTCTGGATCGACCTGCCGAGGAAATAAGGCTGTCTGTCTTCTTTTAAGACTCTTCTAAAAACATACGTTTATAGGAAAGCATATCCTGATTTTTGATTTGTTTATTATTTTAAATTTAAAATGTTGCCCTTCATGTATTTTATGATTCGCTCTGTTATTGTATTTCATTTCTGTCTAAGTGAAGCACTTTGTACTTGTTTTGATAAGCGCTCTATAAAGTTTATTATTATTATTATTGTTATTATTATATTATTACATGCTCACATGTAAAAGGAGGATTAGAGACCCAGCTAGCCGAGGAAATCAGGTTTCTGTAAGACCCGATCCCTGTTATGGAACCAGGTTTCTTAAATACATGTTACAGACTGTTGCAGACAGTGAAGGAGGCAGCAGGTCTGCCACTGTGTTTGCATTGGAAACAATGGAGGCGGTGACGTTCACTGCTGCTGTCTGAAAGCACCTTTTATAGTTTCCATGTTATTGATCTTTTTATCTGACTGAGACGAAAAGTTTAAATAAAATTACAAGTTACATTCCTCCTACAAGATCAGAGTTGTGTTTGGTTTGGGTGAGGAGAAGGATGCACCGCTGCAAGACAGTGTCAGTCCTCACAAAGATGGCTATACTAATATTTTGGTGTGTTAGTGTGTGAATGTGAGTTCACAGTCACCCATCTTTATTTGAGGGTGTATCCTTCATTACTCTGTCTCATCAGGCAGGTAAGGAGCCACAGCGAGTGTGTGTGTGTGTGTGTTGCTAAGATTGATGAGAGCTCATCAGGGCCTGGCAATCACTAAACTTTCTTTTCATTTCTCGCCGTCTTCGGCTCCCTCCATCTATCATTCTGTCGTTCTCTCGTTCCGTCTCTGTTCTATTATTAAACATGCAGATCATCAGCCAGGTGGAACTGTTCCACATCCACATCAGGAACTTTACCCCGAGTTCAGACCCAAACCAGCAGTGAGTGTGCTGCTAACAGGTACTGTGCGTGTATCACAGCCTGATATTAAAACACATCAGTGCCACACTGTTGTTCCTTCATCACTGTTTATTCACACACCGTCCTGCTGCCCCAAATACTCACTAGAGCGCCACATGTGGATTCATCCGCCGCTGAAAATAGTCCCCAACAAAAGCACTATTTCCTCCTGTTTGTCTGATACAAACTACAGTGAGCAGCTGAGCCTTTCAACTGTATTTTGTCATGAAGGGTTTCTTTCATCTGAAAAGTTGAAACATGTTAGTGTTCTGATAATATGTCTAAAATAAAACTGCTATTAACTTCTCAGCATTAGACAACAACATATTCTATTAGTCTTTGACATCAGAGACATCTGTCAAAGCATCATGGGAGCTGCAGTTGTTGACTTCAACTTCGTAATGGGTCTATTTTATTTTATTTTTGTTAAATATGCTCCACCAGGTTTTACCTGGGTGCAGAAATGAAATCCTGCTCAGTCTGACTTCAGCAGGCGGCAGAGAGAGAGATGACAAGTGACGATGAAACTGGAAAACGAACAGAAACAAATAACGGAACCCCTTTAATAAAACGAGATGCTTGAAATAAATTACATCACCGAACACAACCTGATGTGTAACAAAGATTATTTTAAAAATGACTGATCTCAGCCGTGTATATGATACACACACACACATATATACACATATACACTGTATATACATATACATACATATATACATATATATGTATATATAGATTCACACACACACATATCTATCTATATATATCTATATATCTATATATATCTATATATATATATCTATATATATATATAGATCTTATTGATTACCTTTAAGGCTCTTCATGACCTGGCTGATTATATTTTAGACCTTTGAATCCTTTATGAACCTTTGCATAGTTTAAGATCCTCAGGCGGTGGTCTTCTGTCTCTACTAAAGGGGACAGAGCTTTTTGCCATCAGGGCCTCGAGGCTCTGGATCGACCTGCCGAGGAAATAAGGCTGTCTGTCTTCTTTTAAGACTCTTCTAAAAACATACGTTTATAGGAAAGCATATCCTGATTTTTGATTTGTTTATTATTTTAAATTTAAAATGTTGCCCTTCATGTATTTTATGATTCGCTCTGTTATTGTAAAACAACTAAAAATCACATGTTCTTTGTAAGTTTAAAGATGAAAGTCAACACTTAAATAGTGGAAATGTTCTTGACCTCCATCCCTGGATCTGAAATTAATTTATGCTAAAGCAGCTTATTACAGAAAAACCTAATTTTAATGATTAATACAGTCCTGAAATATTGCTGAGAACTGATTACGCTGTGATTAAAGTGCATGTTAAACACACTTCTCTCTAACAGGAGGAAATCTGCAGTCTTTGTATCTCCACACACTGCAGCACATTACTCTGTTCTTAGTCAAAGCCAGGGGGATTTAAGGTGATTGAACAGGTGTGCGTTACGGCAATCGAACCCGTGACCTTAGAGCCACGGGTCAGCGTCTCTGCTAACATTAAGCACAGCTCTCGGGGTGAAAGTGCTTTGTTAGTTTCCATCCGTGGATAGGATGATAAACTGGCAACGGTTCGAGGGATCTGCGCCGCTTGGAGAGCGAAGCGGGAAATGAAGCAGAAAATGGCGGCAGAGTCAATTTATTTCACCTGGAACATGCAGAAAAGCCAGGGGCCATGTTTTATCAGAGAGAGGAGAGGACGCACAGGGAACAGAGAGGAAGAGAGGCTCGGAGTCGGTGTTCATAAATTAGAAGCTGGGGGAGACGGAGGCAGTGGAAGAGATAGAGTAAGGAAGACTAGGCAGGTAATGAAGTGAGGAGCTGGATGGGAGGCGGACGGAGGAGAGAGGAAGGGATGTTTGCTCGCTTGTTTCTTGTTAACCTCCAACAGCCCATAATTCAGGCCTCAGGGGGGAACTCGGGCTCTCCTATCAACAGGGACAACACTGCTTTACATTAGCTGGTTGGCTGGCTGGCTGGCTGGCTAGCTGGGGCGGCTGATTAGCTCACCGCCTGCAGGCCGCCTGGAGGACGGGCTGTTGAGCCGGCTGACCGGCTTGTTGCTATACTTGCTAATTAGCCGGCTTGTTTGCTGGCTCGGTGGCCGGCGAGGGGCCTGATACAGCTGGCAGCTGGAGGGGCTGAGTGATTAGACCGTTTGCTTGGTGGGTTGAAGGGCCTCGAGTTGAGTGGCTGATGAGCTGAACGACACGCTGGCTGGCAGCTGGATGGTTGGTGACTTTGCTCTTGTAGCTGCTGGCTGGACTCACTGTTTGGCTGGTTGCTTGCAGACTGGACCTCCTCGTGTATTAGCTGGTAGACTGGCTGATGAGCTGGTTTAGGGACCGACTGGCTGTAGGGCTGATTTCCTGGCTAACCGACAACATCCATAACCACTAGACTTGATACTTTACCATAATGTTGTCATTTTATCTTCTTGGCATTATCTCTATTACTATTATTAACACAGCCCATGTATTTTTATCCTAAACTACATGGTAGAGTTGATCTGTTCATTCGCTGTGCCTCCACTGAAAAGCTAACAGGTGCCGGACGGGGCTTTTGTCCACCAGTCCTCCGAGACTCCCGCAGGACTCGGCCATGAACAGTGTGAACGTCTGCTGGTGAAATGGAAAACACCGGGGAGCAGCGCTTTAACAGCCTCCACTGACACGATGTCACCTCCTCTCAGCCTGGATTATGGTGCTTTCACAGACGCCCTTTCAGAGCTCCAGTAGTGATGCAGAATAACTGTCATCATCAGAGTTTCTACTGTAGTTGAGCTTCAGCGTCCAGGTGAGGACGACGAAAAAGGAAACGGAGACGTTAGAAAGTGTGTAATAAAATACCTGGTAAAAGATGAGAGGAAGAAAAGTAACTATGAAAGAATAAAGGCAGAAAAATAAGTTAGAAATAAATAAATAAAAACATTTTAATGTTCAGAGCACAAAGTGTGAGTCCTCTAACAAGAGAGCTGCAGTGCACTCTGGTAGGTGCGAGAACATAATAACCTGCAAACACAGGGGATTGTGGGTAGAGAGGTGTTTACGTCTCTCAGCCAGCAGCGATTTCTCACACTTGAAAAGCTGAGCTGAACAAAATAAAGTCCAGATTGATGCCTCTGGAGTCTGAGCCAAACTCTGTCCAATAAACACGCTGCTACTGAGTCATGTGACTTGTGTTTTCAAGGCCTGGATGGCTTATAATGTAGATGTGTGTGAAGCTAATGAACCTCAAACAAAAACACACATACAGTCCATATATTTCCACTCTGTTTCTGGTGTGATCACTCTGTGACACTGCAAGCAACAGACAACACATCTGTCTCCCTTTCTGTCTCACCTTCCTCCCCTCCTGAGTGTGTGATCTCCCTCCTCTCAGCTAATTTACAGGTGTAACGAGCTCAGCGTTTAAACCCTCTCTCTTGGTTTCCCTTTGAGATGAATAAAAAAACAAGAGCAGAGCAGTAAAGCAACGAAATGCCCAGAGGGTCAAACTGCTGTGAAACAATGGAGAACACACGCTCACGATGTGCTGCACACAGACAGACTGCACACTCTTACTGCTGCATAGAAATACTGGTGTTCTTTTTGATTTAATAGCATTTGTTTCCTGATTTCAAGGAATTTGTCCTAAAGATGAAATATTATCCCGGAAGACAAGTTAGAGTAATACACCACACGAGTCTGGGGGTTATCAGATGCTAAAACACTGCGTGGCGGTTTATAATACTATGAGGAAGAACTTTACAACTCCAGAAAGTCATTTTGTTCTCTGTCTCCACGTATCTCTTCCACAGACTCACCCTGTCAATATTACTAAGAGATCTACCAAGAATATGAGCTTGCATAGATGACACATGCAAACAAGGACTAGCTTGTACTTCTTGTGTAGCATGTTCAGCACTGGCTAATCACTTCCTGTTTAGATTCAGTGTTGGTAGTAAAATAACCTTTTATGGAGGCAGGTGGACCTGCATGTTGCTTAAAACTTAAATTTTCTGATGTTCCTTTTGCTTATTCTGCCCCTGAAAGCAACATCATGCAACTATTTGACCTTAAAATAACAGTTTCAAAATCATGCGCCTGTTCTTGCACTATGTAACTCGGGTTGAGCGGGTACGAAGTGCATAACGCTACGTCACACGGGTCCAGCTCGGTATTTTCTGTACAGACATCATGGCAGAGGCCAAGAGACAGAAGAGGACGCTGACGGAGGAAGCTAAGAAGAGACAAAGAGAGAGTGACCGAGCAAGAGGCCGGACGAGAGGAAATCTGGGACCGGCTTTAAGTCGTTGGCGAGAGCTTGGTGAAATAAAAGGCTGCAGGACAGACAGCGAGCCGGCCTTCCTGCTGTTGGACTAGTGAGTCATATCAGCTGGCTCGCTGTGTCTTGTGTTGTTGCACTTGCTTGATGTTTGGCTGTTAGCAAAGTTGTCAACTAGCTAGTTTTTGATCATAAGCAAAGTCAGCCCACCAAATCCAAATCCTTCAGCTAGTCAAAAAATTCTCCATGAAGGGGAACTGCACTCCGAAAAACTGTAAGGGGGCTCCAAGTCGCAAAAATCACCATTTCTCTCAAGTCAGAAACAGTGTTTTTGAGTCTATACTTGTTTTAAATTGGTCTTCAGAACGCAGGATGCATAAACACACACACACACTGACAGCGTATCGGCAGTGCTGGAGGCGGTGTAACTTGTCATTCAGTGTGTATGTCGAAGGTGGAGCAGCAGCGTCAGTGTCAGTCTGACTGCAGGGCTGTGCATGTTTACATCATCTGAGCAGAGTCGGACACCACTGGCTTCATGTCACGGCTCATCGCTGCCGGTCGAAGTGACACATTAAAGATGATGAAACATTTCCTTTAACGCCAGAAAGGGACTGAAAAACAGTGTGCACGGGTTGGAAATGAACAGAAAAGAAGATGCTTTAAAGTGACCTCGTCGCTCAGCTTGGACTTTGGAAGCAGATAAATAAAAGAATACAGTATTAGTGTTTCCTGAAATACACTCCACCCCGTTAGAGCACCTTTTACCCCTAATGGGCAGTGGCTACATGGATGCTACATCCCAAACGTGTTCAGCAGGTACGGCTGATACTTCAGTAGTAATTCCTTTGAGTGGGATTCACCTTCAGCCGAGGCAATAAAGCCATTATTATTTTTACTGTTTTGATATTCTTCTCTTCAAGTCTTTTCAATGAAAGTCTGTAACAACACTAAGAGTCTACAGCCATGCTAGCAGCTCTGTGAGGCTGCACAGTGGCGTTTTGAGCTAAATGCTAACATGCTGATGTTTAGCAGGTATAATGTTTTCCACAGTGAGCCGCATAGCTAGCGTGGCTAAAGACAACGAGAGCTGCAACAATTCCTCGATTAATCGATTAGTTGACTATTTTGATCATCAATTAAGCATTTTAGTAATTTTTTAAGCAAAAACACCAAAACATTCTCTGGTTCCAGTCTCTCCAGTGTGAGAAGTTGATGCTTTTCTTTGTCATGTATGAAAGTAAATTAAATATCTTTGGGTTTTGGACTGATGGTGGGCTGAGGGAAATCATAACGTGCATTTTTCACTACTTTCTTACATTGTATAGAGCAAACAATTCATCAGTTAATTGAAAATTATTGGCAAATAATCAATAAAATGGTAAATTAATCATTAGTTGCAGCCCTAAAAAAAGTGTCTAGTTTCTGAAACGTAACTTCAAATTCAACTTGACTGAATTCACAATCCAAAAAACGCAAACTGTTCATTTTAAAACATTAAGGAGTCGTAAGATCTAAACAAAATGTATTTTTCTGAAAAGATGTGAAATAAATCTGCAAAAGGGCCAAATAATTTCATTTCATTCTGACTTGGTTGAATATAGTTCCTAGAAAATTCCTGAACCAAGCGATGCTGCCAAAGAAACTCCACTGATATGAAAAGAGTCTTGACAATAAGAATGAATTATTTGATCAATAAACACTTTGCATTGACGGACTCTTCTTGTTCCTCCAAAGAATCCTGGATCAATCTTGACTACAACAGTGAGCATAAAGCTTGTTGTATCAGGATGATTTAATTTCCGGTGGCAGATATTCACATGTAACGTATAACCCTCAGTGCGTTCACCTCTGCCTCCATCAGGAGTCTCTCTGAGCTCGTTGTCTGCTCGACCTCAGATCTTAAAGTTGTACTCGCCTCTCTCCTTCCTCTCGAGTGCCCATTCACTCAGGTCTCGTCTTCTCCACTCATGCTGGCAGTGGATTTCAGCAGGTTAACAGTCAGAGCTGCAGGAAGACGACGCCTCGGCTCTCAAGTGGCTGCAAACAGCAGAGAGGAGGCGTGAAGTCGAAATGAGGCCGATTCGTAAAGTATTGAATGCAGTAAAATCCAAAACCTGTAGTATTTTGTCTTGAGGGCGATCAGCGAGGTATTACATGTTTCTTCCTCCACACACACTCAGCCGACGGTGAGTGTGAATGGGTTTTTTAAAGTGGCTTTTATCTCCCAAACGAGCTGAGCAGCAGCTCGGTGTGGCGCTCAGCAGCATTAGAGGGGAGATGCAAAGAGCTAAAATCACAGCGCTATTGACGGAGAAAAGCTGCTCGCTGCTTTGTTGCATTGTTCTCCGCTGAATCAATCTCAGCACTATTGATGGGAAGTTGTATGGGAGGAGGCGAAACTGAGAACACCGAAAAAAGGAGAAACAAAAAGGACAGAAAGAATCGGTCGGATAACAAGTGTTCTGCTTCAGGGGAGAAAATAACACACTTCTTTTCTCCTGCAGCTGTTTGCAGAAAGTTCAGTCATGAAAACAGCTTGTTGTTTGGTGTCGAACAGCCGAACACTGCTTTGTTTTGCTGCTGTTGACAGATATTTGGAGCGTTTGATCTTCCAGTCCCACATTAATAAAACATGTACAACGTGTTCCTGCGGTTACATCTTTACTAGAACAGCAACAACAGCATCCACACGGCTGCCCCAGCCTGTTATCAATAATCAATCTGCAGTCACAGGAGCTTTTCTTGCCTTTTTAGCCACGCTAGCCTTGTGGCTCTAAGGACGGTTGGTCAGTCGGTCCACCACGTTGGTCCAGAATGAAATATCTTAACAACTATTGGATGGATTTCCATGAAATTTGGTTCAGATATGCACTGTCTCCAGAGGATGAATCCTACTGACTTTGGCAATCCCCTGATTTTTCCTCTAGGGCCACCAGCAGGTTGACATTTGTGTTTTTTAGTGAAATACAGTATATGAATTAATATTGTATGGATTGCCATGAACTTTGGTACACGCATTCATTCATGTTCCCTTCAGTCCTCCGTCGTAACAAACGAGATACAAGTTCATTAGTGAGCTTTAGAGGTGTTGGTAGGTGTATTTCTGAACTTTAGACAGAGCCAGGCTAGCTGTTCCCCCTGCTTTCAGTCTTTATGCTAAGCTAAGCTAACCAGCTGATGGCTCCAGCTCCAAATTCAGAGTGAGTGGTATCAATCTGAGCATCTAACTCTTGGCAAGAAAGCGAATAAGTGTATATCCCAAAATGTCAAACGGTACCTCCTTTGGAGAACTATTCCTTGAGTCAATCGACAGAAACTATATTGATAATCAATTAATTCGTTTTAGCAAATTTTGTAAGTAAAAATATGAAACAATTTCTAGTTAAAGCTTCTCCAATGTGAGGGTTTTCTGATATTTGGTTTTCTATGATTGTAAAATGAATATCTTTTAGTTTTGGAGTTTTGGAGTCACATGAAACGAGGTATCTGAAGATGAATTCTCCAATGAAATCTTTTTTAAAACTTTATCCACAGTGTCAGTTAATACACATTTCCCTTAAATTCAGTCTCTTTGGAAACTTTAAGATCTCAGCTGGAATTAAAAATAAAGTTCTGTGGTCATGAAAAATCGTTGGCTGCACAACATGCGTTTACCTGGTGAGGTGGAAGATTTAAAGGTGAAATTTAAGGGACCAAAGAAATGTTAACGGGGTTAATAATCGCCCACAGTGTACAGGTACACTGGAGCATCCTTCTGTCTGTAGCTCACAGGTTTGATTCCCTGCAGACAGACACAGAAGAAGAGTGAAGCGCTGTTAGTATTCCGGCTGGGTTCTGCGGTTCCTCGGGGGGGTCGTGGAGCCTCAACAACAACATCAGGACTGCAGCTAAACCCGTCTTATTCCACACAGACCTCCGTCTCTCACCTTCACAGCAATACATGTTCAAATCATGGCAGAGAGAAGAAAAACACCGCCGCTCTCGCCCAGCGTCTCTGGACGCCTTCCTCCTCCTCCTCCTGTCTCACTTCTGTCGGGCTTTAATGACATGGAATAACATGAGCTCTCCTCCTCCTCCTCCTCTCCGACCGGCTGTGTTCTGAATTCAGATGGGTTTCTGTCTCTGCTGCTTCTTCAATTCAAGAAGGCTTCCTGAGGAGGATTTCTCACTCGCTGTAGCTCTTCGAGGACTTCCTCTTCTGTCTCCCTCACTGTCTACATCCTTTGTGATGCCAGCAGGTCTTCGGCATTCGGAGACCCTGGTTATTGTCAGGAGTGTCAGAATCCCTTCATCTGTTCAGACAGACACGGCAGAGCTTACAGGTGGATTAAGTTCAGATTTCTACCTGTCTGAAGCACAAAACAGCTCTACTGTATCCACAGACAGGAGCTGACGTGGCTGTTGATGAGTCAAAGTCATTAGTTAATGTCCAGTTCTTTAGGACTGGGATATGTACGCTTCAACCGGATTAAAGACAAATGTTGTCATTGTTTTTTTGGGCTATATGGTAAGATTGTACTCACTAAAGTCATTACTGAGATCTTAACCACTTTATTCAATTGTAAAATTGAAAGTGAGCGCACTTAAATGTCGGTAATAATCCCTCATTGCACAGGAAAACTGTGTGCAACGGTAAGTACAGCAGGTCTGAGCTGAAGCAGGAAGTTGGTGTGGAAACTGTGATGGATGTTTAAAACAGTTTGGATAATATTTTTAGTGTTCACCTTCGCTTTATCTTCCAAATAAGTTTGTTTCCAAACTGTCTGATCGTCTGACCTCTCGTGTTTCTTCACTCGTATATATCACTAATGATTCTCTGTGTCATATATGACAGTAAATTGAATGTCTTAGGGTTTTGGACTGTTGGTCGAATAAAACAAGCAAACTGAAGACATCACCATGGCGTCAAATCCAAAATGCTTCCTGACAACATGTCTCGGATGTTTTGGTGTCATGATGATGTCATAATGTGAGCGACAATGGATAAGAAGAAGAGTGTATTTTACTAAAGGCCTCCCGCTGGATAACAAGTCACAGCCTGTTGCGCTTATAGAAAGAGAACTTTGACTGGAATAGATCATTACAGAATGAATACTCGAATACAAACTGACAGCCTCGTCCCTTCTGACAGGAACATCTCCAGGGTCTCTTGTTTGGGGCCTGCACAGCTGTGCGACTGAATGGCAGAGCTGCATCACAAACATCTGCCCCCTGCTGATGACTGGGGAAATCCAGAAAAGGCAACTCACAAGGACGGCATGCCCGGTCCTGCAGCTGTGCGAGGCTGCAACATCTGCCTCCCTCATGGAGCCTAAAGCTGGTTTTCCAGGCTCATGCAGAACTCTACAGCGTGGTGGTGGTGGTGGTGGTACAAACTGAATACGTTTTTATTGGCTCTCTGCTGCAGGAGTCTAACTTCTGCAGTCTGTTGTGACAATCCACATCCAATGTAAAACTTCCACTGGGGCGTGTTTCTGCTGCTCGGTGCCTTCAGGGCCATCCATTCAAGTTTCAAACTTGTCCTTGATTTTCCTCAAACCTACAAACATTCAAGGACTTTCCAGAGCTGCATATACACTGGCACAAAGAGTCAGACACTCCTACTGCACACACACACACTCACACAGGTGACACAAACAACAGGAAACAGTCGTGTCGACACTGGAGGTCTGCTTTATATAGTTTCTACGTTTAGCTGACAGTGTAACATCCTGTAACTGCTGAACCATCACAGAACAGAAGAAGAAGAAGAAAGACACCCCCCACCCCTCTCTCTCTCCTGGTCAGTGATGGAGTTTGGAGTTTGAAGGTTTAAAGACGACATTTTTCTGTCTAATGCCGTGCGTGTCGAGATGCGACTCAGATGGCCTTTTAATGGTCTGCTGTCAATTAGAAGGAGCCAGAGAGGAAGTATTGCCCCCCTGGGCAAGAAGGAGCAGGGAAGGATGGAGGGATGGAGGAGAGGTGGCCAAAGTAGGGATGGAGAGATTAGGGAATGAATGTAGAAAGGAGAGATAAAAGGGGAGTGCATTTGGACCTTAATCCCCAGAAATGTTCTATGTTATTAAAGAGAAACTTAACATTACATCCACTTCTTTTGAGTTGGTAACTGACCTGTACAGTCACTTTATTACACTATCAATTCTGGTGGTCTGTAGTACTCATTGCAACAGCAGTTACTTGCATCCAGCAATGCTGACTGTGTGTCTGGGTTTGAATGCATTTCTTGGAATTTATAACGGAGGTGTGTTCAAGCTGAAACAAAGCTTTAAGTTGCTCTTTAAACTGCACTTTTACTAACTACACCTCTAAACTCCAGCAGATTTTACAGAACAACTAGTTGTTGTTGGTATGTTGGACAACATGTCATCAACCATCAACATGAACGTGTATTAAACTTTTAATTGAGACACTGAAGTTAAACTGGCTCTGAATCACGTTTGTGTACGACCTCTTACAGATTATATATTAACATGCTAAAAATTGATCTCTGATTCTCTGTAGCTTCATCACTACCAGAGACACTAACACAGTTTCCACATCATCATTTCATACACTGTTATTATAAAATACTGATTATAGAAGCTTTAAAGAGTTGCATCAATCTTATTATTGAACTCCCTGCAAGAAAGGAAATAAGCATATTTCCCAAACGTCAAACTCTTCCTTCAACAACAATGTTCAGCCTGAATTTCAAAGTTTCATCAGTTTTGTCAGCTGAAAAAGCTAAACTACCCCAAAACGTCAACTTTTAGGATTTAAGTTCGATTTCCACGTGTCTTTATCTAATTGCTTCAAAGGATTATGGAGTTTTCTACATTTAGGAGCATGTAGTTCTTCCTGTAGCGTCTTAACTTTGAGAAGCAGTTTGGTGATAGAAATCAGCTGAGTCATGTAAACGAGGGCCAAACTAAATCACCAGTTTTAAACCAACACTAAACAGGTCTTATATATGTTTGAAATGTCTCGTCTCTCTGTCCTCTTAGATGCCACTGAAGTCACAGCTTCTTTACTGATTATTTCAGTCCTTTATTATTTGACACAGAGGCAGAGACAACAAGGTCACAAAGGTCGCAGGCCAAGTTAAATAAGCCACCAGGAAGCCTCTCGTTTTAAACTCTAACAGCCATTTAGAAAAAAGAAAATCCAGTTATAATGAGGCCGGCTGTTGTTTTCGGTGGATGTCAACAGTCCATCATTTCTGAGGCCGGTTCCCCAAACAACAGCTGCAGCCGCACACAGCTCAGAGTAATTACAGACCCTGCCTGCAAAAATATCTATCTCTCAATTAGTGGGGCTGGGTGGTGTTACTGTGCCGATTGTGATCAAGTTCATTAGCATGTGCTGGATTTTCAGAGGAATATTCCCACACGAGGAGCTGCCGCCTGCCTCGCAGAAGTCTGTCTTTCCAGAGACTAATAAATATACATTTATAGAAATCTGTCACAAGGAAAATAATAACATGGTTATTTTTCTTGCACTTTTCCCGCCACGTCATTATTCAAATGTTTTTCAGACAGACCCACAACTTCACCACCGAGGTGGGAAAGAAGAGAGGAGAGAGAAGTTCACGTCTTTTAAAGATTTCCAAGTCAAGCCACAAGCACTCGACATCATGTTGTCAGACTCACTTGGCTGATTTCCATTCGTCAAACAATATCCCATCTAGCTAGAAGTGATGACAAAAGCTAAACGTTTCCAAGGTGGCAGCCTGCAGGTGACCTGAACATGTGGTGCATCATGTCGTCCTCCACCTGGTGGTGATGATGATAACTTTGTTGTTACGCCTGCTACCAAATTATTCCCCAGTGTTTCTTACACCATTCTCCATATAATGTTCTTTACCAGAATAAACCTCAAGTTATTATGATATAACCATTAATTCTGATGTGCCTTTGAGCAAGTTAACTGGGTCCTTAACCTCTAACACGTGCGTAATGCTTTATTTTACAGGTCTTTTATTTCCTAGTAATTCCCTAATAATTCCTATGTAAGTATGCACAGGATGCGTTCAGGTACAGTACTGTAGGTCATCTGTGCTCAGAGCCCCACACACAATCAATGCAAGTAAAAGTGTAAAATGGAAGGAAATACACTTGATCACTGTTAATTCTGAAAATCTGAAAATTGCCGTCTTTCAATAAAAAAATGATTCATTATCCATACGTAGTATTTGGCAAAAAAATTTCAAAGCAGCATGGCAGTCCAACAGTGTGATACATCCTTGAAAACTTAATGTCCAAAGTCATCGAAGGGTCTAACGGTGAAAGAAAAGTCCATTTGTTTTAATTCTGGTGCACCACCACTGAAACGGGCGGAGGTGGTTCTGGTTCATGGAGGCAGCTGTGGGACCGGCTTACATGACGTTGCACCGCCTTTCTGCCACTACAGCACTGCCTGTCAGATTTATGTGGTGACGATGAACTGATGGAGAAAACGCACCTTTAACCCCGCCCACCCTCCTCCTGTTGGAGTCCGACCCGACACATTATCCTCTCTTAGTCTCACAGAACTTCTCACTGTGATAGATTAACTCTCCAGACTGAGGCTGAGGATGAAGAGCCGGCCAGAAAACCCAATTATCCTCACCGTGTGTGTGTGTGTGTGTGTGTGTCTCAAAGCTTGTCAGATATAATTACCCATGCCGAGGACCGTTGGCTGGATCACTCAGAACAAAGTTACATGATTATATATTACACTAGTAATTTCAGTCTATTTTAATAAGTGCTCTTTGTGACAGGCCTATTACTCTCTCTCTCCTCCTCCTCCATGTCTGACTTTCCTTTCTTTCTTTTTCTTTTTTTTTTTTTATGTCTTTATGCTCTTCATCCTCTCCACCCCACCGACTCCGGCAGGTCACGGCTCTGCAGCACCTCACACAACACACAGGTAGAGCTGGAAAGCCAATCTCATCTTTCACCTCAATGCAAACAGGTAAAAGGTCGAATGAGCAGCTCGAATCAAGCAGAAAACGTTTATGTTTTAAAATAGGTTTGCAGTCTACATTTCATATGAAAGAGTGTAATTGGTGCTCGCAGCCAGCTATTTAACCACACTGTAAGCAGCTAGTGAAGGTGGTTTATGCTAGCTTATATAAAGCAGGTAAAGTTTACACGGCCGCAGCTGTAAAACCAAAAAAGAAATTAAAGAGGGATCTGTTAAAGCTTTAAAATGCTGCTTTCAGAGGCTCTTTCAGAGTTAGATGAGAAGTTCGACACCACTGTCATGTCCGCGAGTTGAGTGTGGAGCTGTAATCAGGAGGTGATTAGCCTAGCTTAGCATTAAGACTGGAAACAGTTAGCCTAGCGCCGTCCAAAGTTTAAACATACATGTAGCAACACCTCTAACGCTAATGCTGCATCTGGTTTGTTTAATCTGTACCCAAGCAGAAATGTAAAAACGACTATTTGTGCAACAGTTTCTTGACTAACCTCCACCTAACACTACCTGTAACCATGGTAACAGTGCACAGCAAAGATGGCGACAGCAGCAGCCTCAAAATGCTTAGCTGACATATAAAAATTTAAAATGCACGACAGAAATTAGAGTAAAATTTCACTATTCAGTCACCTCTGCATTCAGCTTTCCTCTGATAAGTTAGTCTATCTGTGTTCTTAACACGCTGTCAACTTTTCTAATAAGTTATTAGCAAGCATGTCAGGAGCCCAGCTGGTAAGGAGAATAGTAACGTTAATGTTAATTCTTTAACTCTGATACTGACTCGTGGGTTTTTTTTTCCCGTTAAAAGTTTTTTTGGGAAGTTTTTCCTGATCTGAATCGAGGGTTTAAGGACAGAGGGTGTCGCATGCTGTACAGACTGTAAAGCCCCTTGATCCATATTTGTGATTTGTAATATTGGGCTTGACTTGTCTCGCCTGCATCTTTGTATCTTGGATCTCCACCTGATGGTCTGAAACTATCAAGACTTTAAGTAAGACTGGTTCTGCATCCTACAGGAAAAATACTGTACTGCCTTTCACTGGAATAAGAGCCTCTCAAGCTGCCTGGCCATGGAAATACAAACATACACTACTAGTTCTGTACTTTCTGTTGGTTTTCTTTCTGTGCACGTATATCAGGGTGCTGGTTAGAAGCCTGGTAAGCTTCTCTGTGCTGTGATGTGTTTTGTTGCTTCTTGTTTTGCTGTTTGTGTCCGTGGAAAGATTGAAAACTAAAAATATATTTAATTTAAAAAAGAATAGAGACTACGAAAGAATATAAACGGGAAGAGATGGCATTGAAATAAAACAGACACAAACAAAAGGGAGAGAAACATAAGAAGAATTTTGTGAGATATATGGTAAAGATAAATACACAAAGGACTAAGAGGAACAGGGATGAAGAGAAAAAGAAAAGACGAACACAACGGAGAAAGAAGGAAAGACAATGGATGAAAATAGAGACAGAAACAGATGAAAAGAGAAGGTAGAAGAGAATAAAGAGCCAGAGAGGATCTCCATTTACTCCACCAGGGATGTGATTAAGGAGGCTGTGGCAATGCTTGCAGTAACCATGGCAACAGAGATGGTAGGTGCTGTGCTGCGGTCCATACTAAGAACCAACAATGTGATTTTCATTAGAGCACAGACGCAGCCGCTGCACAAAACCAGAAGGAAGCAGCTTCTCATTGGTCGACTCAGTGAACAGCGCTCGTCGGCTCCATGCTAACACTTTAATATACACTGTATATAATATATACTGTTTCCATGCAGTACTGTTGTAGCTTATAGTTTAGCTTCACTCCCACATTCCTGTTCGTACTTTCACCTCACAGATATCAACCTCACTGCAACCACGTTGGGGCTTTTATTGTGAAGCAATCACAGGAAATGTAACATGGAAAACCATTTGGTTGTTCACTCGCTCGGTGCGATTCTCCTTACGCGTGTTAAAAGTTGAAGGCTTCATGCTAATACTTTGGCACTGAGTGAGTATAGTAGGCTCAGCAGTAACACTACAGTGTGATAGCAGGCGTGTGGCTAACATGTTAGCATAACATCAGAGGGTGGTTTCCATGTGGTTACCCTCACTCGCATCTCAGCACATGCAGCGCAAAAAGAGAGAAAAGGTTTTTTGGTTGATGAAGAAAAAGTAGACAAAGTATTTTAATGATCCATTCATCATTAAGATTCAATTCACATCTAATAATTAGTATTTTTATGAATAGACATGAATAACATCAGAGCCGTGGTTGGTGCTGTCCTTCTTGTTTCCACAGGTGGATCATGAAATAATATTAATATTAACCCTTTATAACCGAGCGTAGCATCGATACTACGCTAGACATGTTCTACAAAACCTAAATAACTTTACTAACCGTTTATGATAGAGACGAAATATATCGACAGATTAGGTTGTCTTTTTTCCAATGACATGTAACATTTTGAGAGTTACTCTCAGAGGTGATATTAATATATAAAATATAAAGACAGCACCAAAATGTATATATTGTCACACTGTCTAATAAAAACAACACACAGGACATCATCCAATACACGTCTGTAACTCACTGAGGAAAAGGTGTATCTGCACCAAACTTCACATGGACTTCATAAACACCTAAACACACAACTTTTCACTTTTTTTTTTTTATGTCAAATATGGTGCGCTCACACAAAGGTAATGCACGATGGTGACTTTACACTGCACCAGAAAGAAAGGGCAGGTTCCTCTGAATCATGTGATGTGTAACACTTGACACTGACTGAAAGAATGAGCTCAGAATTGGCAAAAATATAAAACTATGTCCAGGCGTTTCTTTGTCTGTGTAGGTTTAAGAGGGTTAAACAGCGCTCCTTTTACCGTCCAGCTGATCAGTCGCTCAACACGATCAGTATCATATTTCATTAAATATCAGTGAAAATGTCTCCTTCGAGGTAACAGTAAGAATTAGCACATTGAGTAAAGCAGAGACCTCTGATGTGTGTGATGAGTGGACGTCTGTACAAAGATAAAATCAGACACACTGATCACAAATCAGTCAAAATCAATGACAGGTTGTGTTGACAACCGCCACATCCCACAAACACACCGGCCAGGAAACAGCACTGTGGAAAATGCAACGAGGACCTATTTTGGTCATTAACATAGAGGCAGTTTTCACCTGAGGATAATAGCAAATGATAATGCTGCCGCTCAGCAGAGGAGATGTGCAATTTAGGCCAGGTGTGTCAAAGTGAGGACGAAGTAGAGAGGCAGAAGAAAGGTGGAAAGAGAGAAGACAGACTGATTGAAATGCATGAAGGATTTATTTTAACCTGCTGTGTTTTATCCAGGTGAGAACGGCTTCACCTGTTAACACCGAAACTTCACAGCAGATGTAAGTGAGAGGCTGCCCGACAAGGGGACTGTTTCACCACAGGGGATTATGGGTAGACGGAGATGGACGTGGTTACTCATGCTTGAGAGAGGTGAAGCGGAACGAAATGAACTCTGCACTGACTGACTTTCTAGACAGGTATGAACACCACAGAAGAAGAGAAAGACAGCCTGACATCATGCTGAGCTAAAGGAACAGGAAATGAAGGACTGGAGCCAGTTTAACTGCAAGTCAGGTCTACTTTATCATGTGACTGCTGATATTCTGCAATACGATACGTTTTAAGATTGATTATCTACATTCCAAACTTCCTTAGGATTTAGTTCATTTCTGGGCATGGCAAAAATCAACGTGTACAGATTTTAAACTTGGTTCAGGTAGATTATCGAACATAGTTTTGAACTTCTGTTTCAGATTCTCACACACACACACACACACACACACACACACACACAGTGTTCAGTCAGTGTGTGTGCAGTGCAGGTTGAATACAGGTAGAAAACTCCCAGCTACTGACTTTGAAGTCAGATATAGGCATCTGTGCAGGTAATCATATCAGATAATTGAATCATTTGATTCATGTCATGTATACCCCCCCCCCCCGAGCTGCCGGGGACTGCAGCATCACTGTATGATTCAATTTCCAACCTGAACATCCCGATGCTATCAGACGTATCAAAAGAGTTTTTACTGTCATCTCAAAGAGAGAGTATGTGATGGAGAAAGACAGAAAGACAGGGAGGATGCTGGGAGAGAGAGGCTGGTACAAAACCAACCTCAGGCTGATTGGTTGATTTTTAGGGAATTTGTAAGGAAATGACATATAGTTTATTGCCTTAAAGTAGAGCTGCAACGATTATTTTCATTATCGTTTAGTTTATAAAATGTCAAAAAACTGTGAAAAATGTTCATCCAAATTTCCCAGAGGTCAAAGTGACGTCTTCAAATTGCTTCTTTTGTCCGACCAACAGTCCAAAACCCAAAGACTTCATTTACTGTCATACATGACAAAGAAAAGCAGCAAATCCTCACATTTAAGAAGCTGGAACCAGCAAATGTTCAATTAATCGATTATCAAAATAGATGACAATTGTCTTTCGATCGACTAATCGTTGCAGCTCTACCTTAAAGTTTTAATTAGGCCTGTTGGAATGGGATTGATATTAGAGAACAATGTTGATCAAGAAGATGAAGCTGCTGCGATGTTCACTACAACAACCAGGCAGGCTTTTAAAATAAGCCAACGGGTTTTCCAACCCAGAAGATAAGCCCTGAAAGACTCGTGTGGAGGCGGGTGTGCAGGCGAGGGAGCACAGCCAGAGTCCAAACAGGAGGCAGTTAAACAACAATTACAGCACAGAGTTCTCCATCGATCCAGGCAGCACCGGGCCTGACAGACAAGCAGAGAGCCGGCTGAAATACAGTCGATTTCTTGGTCCGGTAACTATCACTCCCACAAGGATGCCAGCCCTGAAATAATCACAAATAACATTGTTTGCAAGAGAGTCAATTCAATGAAGTGCAGCAGCCAAAGTGACATTACCTGACCCCCCCGCTGTGAAAACCACACTGTACGGACCGAGCCTTTTGTGAGTCTTTCTAAGAGCCGCGGTGGAAATGCAACACTGAGCTTTTCTGACTTCTGATCTCGCTGACGGACGGCAGCTTCTTCTTCTTCTGTTGTACTGCTGCACTCACCGACAGGCTCTCTGGACAAGAAACAACAAACTTCTGCTGTGTTCATATGCCATGAAATTTAATAAAGCAGTTAGAAAGTGGTCTATAAAAATACAGATAAAGACAGATATAAAATGCTTCTATACAACAAAAAACAGCAGCTTAATTTTATCCTGAATCCTGTGCGGATATTTTATTTGTAATTTCAAATTCTTCTGATGAAGTTTTTGGAGATCCCAAAGAAATGGATACA
This sequence comes from Macquaria ambigua, assembly GCA_008360985.2. NCBI lineage: Eukaryota > Metazoa > Chordata > Actinopteri > Centrarchiformes > Percichthyidae > Macquaria > Macquaria ambigua. The sequence goes on along the minus strand of VMKM01001144.1, from coordinate 50,801 downwards.
ATCTATGTGTTGGATGGATGATTGTAAAGGTCGGCAGAGAAGACTGAACGCCGCCCTCCGTCCAAGTCTCTACTTATGTTCTTGTTCTACTATTATAATTTCTAAATAAATCAGAATCAGCTTTATTGGCCAAGTGTGTGAACACATATAAGGAATTTGGTTTTTAAGTTGCTCTGTGTTATACACAGAACAATTTACAGGAAGATGGAAACAGACATACAGCTAAAAACAAGGACAACAAAGCTGAACAAAGATAAAAATAAATAAAAGTAAAATAGTAATAAGAAATGTCTAATAAAGCAACAATAGTCTGATTCTCTGTTCAGCTACAGCAGCTCATTAACAGTTGGTTAATCAATACAGGGATGTGACTATCACAGTCAGCAGGATTATCAAGATATTTCTTCAAACCTTCCTGAAATACGACTATTAGACTTCACAGCATGCCTCGGATCTTTCAAACACTGATCAGTGAACCTGACGGTGCAGCTCTGTTGCACTCTGCAAAAGCATCAATATAAAACTTCACTTTAAAAGCAGCACAAACACATGCAGGTTGGTTGTTAAAAGTGTCCGAGTCTCTTCATTTGAAGCAGCTGTTGATGTTTTTACACAATCATGTTCTGATTTCTTCCGGGTGTTGACGGGTGAGATAACTTTTAAAAAGCAGAATATTTGGGAATACGTTCTCGGCCTCCTCTCACTGAAACTCATCTACACCTACGAACTGGTGGTGCTCCAGCAGGTCGAGCAGCTAATGTTGGCCATTGCTGCTGCAGCTACAGCTGGACAGGCAAGGACCCTGGTTCTCTGGTCCTGCTGTGGTCCCCCTGCCTCTGTTTGACCAGGAGAAAGATGCTCTCATGAAGCCAATCAAAATCAAACTGCTAACGAAGGCAGGAGCTTTATGCTGCGTTCACAGTGCCCTCTGGAAATGACGGTAACAGAAATTGTCTGCCATGTTCAGTATATAGTAAAACCGGTTTACTGGCACGCCTCTAAATCAAAATATGGAATAGAATGATGAGCTCCTGATCAATAAGAGCACCATTTCTTTTGTATTTTTCACCATAAAATCCTCACCTGCACACCAGGTGTCACAGAGAGTGAAACATGTTCAGGTAATCTTACCTGCCTCAGTGCTTTAACTCTAAATAAAAGGGACATGGTTAACATTATTTTGTCCTCCCAGAATTGTACCTTTACTCTCTGTAGTCCTGTGAAATGATAAAAAAAAAAGCAGTGATGGGAAAACAATCCACAAAAACAGAAATTATTTTTGTTGTTTTCTTCTGTGGCGTGAAATGGAGGTGGAAGACATTGCTCAGGCAGACTGTTAACGGGAACAAAAACTAATTTCGGCCCAGTTTCAGAGACCAGCAGAGAGAAATAATCACCTTGAACATATATATAGTCTATATTAGACTGTGGTGGAAAAAGTTTGATTGAAAGGGAAGAAGTCCTGCAGTTCAATAGAGGAGAGAGAATTCATCCTTGGCTTTCTGCTCCGAATTCTTTTCAGCACTTTTCAAAAGGTTACAGACACATTGTCATGCACTATTCATGCTGGATCGGGCCGATGTGCGCCGGAGAAAAGGTTGGAATAAAGGTATAAAATGTATGTTTTTGTGGCTGTGACTAAGCGTGCGGCCACCGAAAAATAAGATGTAACAGCGCGATGTTCACACCTCAGCCAACAGCCATTAATATTTCAAAAGGAGTTATGGCTCTTCTTCACAGATGATCCTCTTTCTTCTCTTTTCTATTTGCCCGTTCTGCTTACATTACACCCAAGTTCACATTTCCCTCATTCTTTTCATCTTCTCTTCTTTTCTCTTTATTCACTCTTTCATCTCCTTTCCTGTTGCCTTTTGTCTGTTTTTCTTCTCCTCTCCTCACATCCTCTGAACCTCTATTTCCTCTCCTATCACCCCCCTCGCTCCTCATCTCTCTGGTAAAAATGTAAGAGTCTGGGTTGGTGCAGGTGTGTGGCTTTAGATGCAAAGGTGAGAAATGGGAAGTCCAGTTTGAGTAGCAGATCCATGAGCTTGAACACTACACAGGTTTATAATACTAAAAAGGAAAGTTCTCACAGTTAGAATCATTTCATCCTCCATCACAGCAATCAGCAGGTAAACAGAAAATAAATAGGTTGTTACTCAGTAATCTGCCAGGAATGGTGTTGCATTGTGTTGTGGCAAAAAGCTGAACCAGGTTCGGACATATAGAGGTCTCACTGAAATGAATGAGGGGGCTGCATTTCTGATATAGTGCCAACGTTGGCTTAAAGACAGCCTAAAGCTCAGTACGTCCCCGGGAAAATCCAGGTGGTGACAGGAGTAACAATGAAAATGAACCCGGGGAAGAAGAAGCAAGGAAAACAGAAATATAAGCACAAATTAGGAATTTATTAACAAATTAAGTCAAAGGTGAATTACTTACAACAAAACTAGCCATAAAATATAATCATACCTGCCCTACTGATCCTGGTACACCACAACTCACACAACGGCCCACTGGCCCAGCCTTGAGTTCACCTGAACATATTCAGGATCCTTTTGATTAAAGGAACAGAGGAAGTAAAGGAGGTTTAGTATGTTAGTATTTAAAAAAGTTTCTTTAGCCGTTTAGCACAAGCTAATGCTGTCAAGCTGAGGTAAATTTTAGATGTAATTTTCTAGAACATTAATGACGTTACTTGCTGCAAGATACACAATAACGTTAATGCTATTAGTTTGTTATGTCTGTAAGAATGGGCGCCAAGTTATTGTTAAAAGTGGGGGTGCAGGGTTATTGATAGGCAAGGCGAGGTATGGCAGGGAAATGAGACTGCGCTGTCCGGGGAAAATATTGCACCAAACTCCCTTTAAGAAATATGACATTTTAACAATTCCTCACATGTCCGTGAAAACACATAACTCTAGAAACATAAGATAAAGGGCGTCATATGTCAACAGTCTTATTGTCAATTTGGCATCAATGTTATCCATAAAGAAACTGTATTTCCGTTGGAATTTGTCACCTCAACTCGCTACCAGTCTCCTTTGGTTAGCTGTGCCATTTTAGTGGGAGAGGACCGAAGGAATGAGAGGCGAGCTGTTTCAAAAATTAAGATTTCTCACTAAAATAAGTGCTGGTTGGTGGATCAGATGCACGCCAAATTAAACACTGATTCATAAAACATTTAATTCACCGTATATCAAGTGTGTGACGGTATGTGATGAGTTTTTCGACCGTTACCAAAGTAACTATCTGGTTTGTTTGGCGCTGGAGAGAGCGCGCCTACGACGTTAGCATGTTGTGCTAGGGCAAAATGTGCTTTACACAGGCTTTGCAGTGTGTAGATATGTATGTTAGTGTGTGTGTCGCTGCTAGACTGAGCAGAGACCTCATCTCAGAGCAACAGGCCTCGGTCTCTCCTGTTGCGTTCATGTAGTCTCACCTTACATTACAAACTCAGGAGGTAAATGTTTGTAGCCTGATATATTCTGACTGCTTCGAATAAAGTTTAACACTGAGCTGTTGCAGCCTTTAGTAGTTGTACTTATAATGTAATATTGCTATGTGTTGTTCTTATGTCATATTGCTTGGGTTTCATGAAACAAATGTAATTCTGTTACAGTGTCCAGGCTACTGTGTCCTGCAAAGACCTTGGTTGGCACATCCACTTTTCCCTGTGCAGCTCCACGGGCCTTTCAGTGATGTGGAGAAGCTGAGCCATCACCACTGAGGCCTTCTACAGTGTTCTACATAAAGAGCATGGTAGGTACAATTACTGAGAATATGACAATGTAAAAAATGTAATCACATTGACATTAGCACTGTGATCACCACACACCCTGTTAAATACATGCTTCTCCTTCATTCAAGACCAAATGTATCTGCAGTTGGATATTGTAAGCCCTGATAAAACTTGACAGTAAAATGTACAAGTAACTGTGACTCTGCTATGTGTTACAGATCATCTGAATGACCTGATGAAGCTCGTGTTTGATGAGGTGTTCACAGTATGAGAAATCAGAGGAGGAAGTTATTGCTGGGTAGGTGTCATGCTTCAGTCAAGCGACGGCCTGAAGACAACACAGCAGCCAGCAGCATCAAGAATATCTCGGTATCAAGACGCGATGGATGACCACTGTGACCTGAGAGCTCCATGACCAGCTGACACAACTTCAGTACACAAGAAACCCTTTACCCTGATGGAGGACATCATCTGGACAGTTTACATAAAAATTATGACTTTGCTACGTTGTGCATTATATACAGTATACACAATGGATATTTCCATTTTAATGGCTATGAATAAAGGGCTTTATTTTCAAGGAGGATTTTGGTCATTTTTAAATTTAGTAGTAAGAGTCCTGTGGTATTAGAGAAAAAAGGTTTTATGCAGTTACACTGTTTAAATGGGTGTTGTGAAAATCTTATTTGAACTCATCCATGTAGAAGGGTTAAAAATGGTTAATATGCTGACTATAAAAATGTGAAAGATTTGCTAGTAATTCTTTACTACAGGCAGTAATTAGTGACTCTGTAGAAAGCACAAGACATTTCTCTGTTTCACAGTCAAACTTTATTACGGTGTCGACAGATCACAATATATATTAAACAATATTCTCTACAGTATTTTCAAATGGCATCAAACATCATCTGCAGCTTAAACAAACATTTTAAAGCATAAATATGGTAATAACTGTCTGAAAACTGACAAGTAAAAACATTTCAAGTGAACAGATCCAAGTTGCTCTGGAACATGGACACAGTACAGTCCTCACAGTAGCTGCAGATACTTTGGTGGAGTTTTTCAACTACATAAGCAAGTTACTTTGGACAGTTGCTACAGTAATCACTATACTAATTGATTACTTTCTTATATTTGTCAGGTGTCTTTTTACCATAAATAATTACTTTAATATTTCACATCTTCTATTGTTTCATATCGTAGGCTACTTTCCACCTCCACACCCTGATAAGTAGGCTTACTGTGTAGTGTTTACATACAGTGCTACATGTACATGCTAACATGTTACCTCTATCTCTCTTCACAACAAATGTTTCCACTTCACTGGCCTTTGTAGGTCACTTCTCACAAATGTACCTGTAGAGACAAACGTAAAACAGTGAGTGTTTACGGTTTATGCATAAATACTAAGCTAACATTACGTGAGATATGACGTTAAATAGTTTTTACCTGAGCCAAGAACCAGGGAAACCTGTAGTCTTGGTTGCCGATGTCGTTAATTTTTGGTCGCCGATGTCGTGCGGTATTGAAGAAGTGCAGCTAAACTCGGTTACAGTGATCCCTGGCTGCAAAAACCAGGTGGAGCATTTGCGAAGTTGGTGGGTGGTGCCCACTCAGTGCCTGCGCTGGCATGTGGGGGCTGACCAATCAGAGCAGACTGGGCTTTTAGGGAGGGGGGCCTTAAAGAGACAGGAGCTAACACGGAATGTTTCAGACTGAGGGTGAAAAGAGGCGCTACAGCAATCGTCAGTATGAGAAAAATAATGTGTTTTTTGAACATTAAGTCATGTAAAACTATTTTAGTAGAGCCCCCTAATAGAAGTATGAACCTGAAAAAGAGCATAATATGTCCCCTTTAAGGCTGCTAACTGTGTTTTTCTTTCACTTCAATCTAAAAACAATGTCCAATGAAACCAACACGTCATTATAATTAAAGAATAAGCTATCATTCATGTGCAGTGATATTTCTAGCAGAAACCACGTTGTTGTTGAGCATGAAGCATTATGGAGACTTGATTCTTGGTGACATTTCTGCTCCCCATCAATTATATCTTACTTACAGCTGCAGATGTAGATGTGTGTTTCTCTAACACTCCAGATGGAGAAAGCTGCATGATTGAGACAAACATACATGTACGCTGACATGTCTCATTATCACTGCATTTAAAAAACGTGAAAAACATGAACATATCATACAAACTGAAATAAGTTTTTAAAAAAAACATCTGTGTGCTAAATAAAGATGAATCATGTTCTTTTTCACAGTCTAATGGTAACCTCTGTGGTAATATAACCGACCACAATCATTTTAACCGACCCGCACATGAGCTGAACTGCTTCAAGGCAATTCAAGTCCAATAGGGCTGAAAATCCACTGTTCAGTTTAAGGAAATCTTAAACTGAGATAATAAAACATTTTTTCCCCCAGTCAGCAGTTAAAGGGAGTTTTAAATAATTTAAACTGAACTCAGCAGAGGGTTTCTGCTGTAATCTGATAAAAGAATCAGTTTAAGAGAAAGAACTTCTCTTCCTGTATTTTCTCCATCAAAGCAGAGAAATGGGTCTGTTCCAGTGGGATGAAAACCAGAGGAGAGGAACAACATCAGCTTTCCTTTGTCACCTCCTTTCCTCATTTCATCTTCTCTCCATTTCTTTGTCTTCAGTTTGTTCTTCCCTCCTCTCTTCTTCTTCCTTCCATCCATCCTCGTTGCTCCTTTCCTCTCCTCCTTCCCTTTCCAAGCATTCCCACCCTCTTTCTAATCTTTCCTTCCTCCTTTCCTTGTCTCTCCTTTCCCCTCTTCTCCCTTCAGTTCCTCCCTCCTTCCTACTTTCCTGTCTCCTGTTTGCTTCTATATTTCGTCCTCTCTCGATTCCTCTTCATACTCTTTTTACTTTTATACGTCTCTTCCTGTCCTGCCTTTCCTCTTCTTCTTCTTCTTCTTCTTCTACTTCCTAGTTTTTCTCTCCAGCTTTCCTTTGTCCTCTCCCTTTTTTCCTTCCTTCCTTCCTTCCTTCCTCTCTTCCTTTCCTCCTTCTCACCTTTCCTTCCTCTCTTCTATTTTGCTTTATTTTCACTCTCCCATCCCCTCTTATTCCTACTCTCCTTTCCTTCACTTCCTCCCTCTCTCTCTCTCTCTCTCTCCGTCTCCTGATGAATGCAGATGGCTGCTCGAGCGTCCCAGGAGGCCTCTTTAGTTTCTTCTCTGCAGGAATAATGGAGCAGGAGCTATGGAGCCATTTGCAGCGTGCTGTTTTAATGATTAGAGCGGTCCATATGGTGTCCACTGGCTAATGGCCACCGCTGGAGCTGTACGTTAACAACAACAGAGAGCAGCTCTGCAGTCGGAGAACAAAACTCCAACACTGCTGTCGACATGCTCCGGAGCGAGACCACGAGTCCCGACTGGACCCGGAGCCCCGCCCCCCGGGTGTCATAATGGCCTCTGATTGGGTAGAGGCCCTTCAAATCAGAGCTACAAGTGGTGCAGAGGGGTTGTGTACTTGTTTACTTCAGCAGCAGCAGACTGTGCAAAGTCGAATGTAACAGCCTTACATAACAAACTCACAATGAGGCTGATGAATCTGTGGTTTCCATAGTTACCACAGGAAACTACTGCCGCCTTCAAATGGCACTCGTGAGGTCAGATCCTCACAGCGGGAAGTCGAGAGTAAGTGTTTTAAATCCTCAGATTTACCATTTACAGAAATCCTGAATGATTGTGTTTTTTAACTCATCATGTATATGAATGAAAAAGAAATGAAATACTCGTTTTGATACTGACATTTAAATAAAAACATCAGCAGACACTCATACCCCTTTTCCACCGGAGCAGTTCCAGGGCCGGTTCGGAGCCGGTGCCTAATCTGGAACCAGTTCTTCCTTTTTCGACCGCCTAAGAACTGGCTCTCGGCCAGGAAAACTGGTTCCACAGCGGCACCAACTATTTGCTGGTCTAGAACCAACAAAGCCGGTGTTCGTTGAGCTCCAGCGGGAGATGGCGACAGTGGGATACGACCGCAACATAGAACAAATAAACAACAAACTGAAAAAGCTAAAAAAGGAGTACAGGAACCAGAAAAGGGAGCTGGGGAGAAGTGGCGCTGGTCGGCCGAGGAAAAGTCCACATTTTGACCTGCTCGACTCGGTCCTCTGCGACAGACCGGCATGCCAGCTGACCGGGGCCCTGAACTCCGCAACAGCGATGCTCGAGTGTATGGTGGATGATACCATACAAAGTTCTGCGGATCCTCGTAAGTTTTATTTTTTATGTTTCGCCTTACTGACAATGAATTAGGCAATGTCTAGCAGTTTTACGAGCTAATATTACAAATGTCTCACATCAGTATACATTGGTAACGCCAGAAACTCTGGGCTCGCTTGGGTAACGTTAGCAACAGCTAGCTAGCTACCCATGGTAACAATAGATAAAGTTAGCATGCTACTTCCAACGTCAGTTAGCCTTTTCCTTAACAAAGCTCTAACATTGTATAAAGTGTGTTACAAGAGTTTGTGTTCTGAAGCACTGATTTCTTGTTTGTGTTGTTGTTGTTTAAAGAGCTGTCTGCCATCGAAGACATTGATGATGCCGACCAAGGGCTTCCGCCGCCACGGCAATGCAGCTCACCCGCACCATCCACCGCGTCATCATCATCGTCAACCAGACGAGGTAAGATTTATTGTTAACACATGAAAGTCTACCTGACACAGAATAGAGCCTTAATACATATAACAACACATACACAACATGGACCGTGTAAACGGCAAATACCAAGTCCAACGTGTAATATGATATGTTATATGTTATATGAGTGATGGAACCTACTTTTGTCTTAATTAATATAGAGATGTAATGTAAAAGTATGATATCTATCAGTTCTACAGTGTGCTGTGGTATAGTATAAGTATGTTGTACAGAAATATAACAGTAGTATATACTCGCAATAGACAATATTTGAGACAATTGTTGTTTTGTACACAGGAAAGAGGAAGCGCGACGACAGCCAGGAGCTGCTGCATTATCTGGAGAGGGCAGACGAGAGGTTTTTGCAGCACAGCAAGGACATGAACGACGCCTTACTCCAGAAGATGGAAGCAGACACCAGTGCTTTGCTTGGGCTAATGGGACACATGGTCTCATTAATGGAGGGCCAAGCCAAGAAATAAAACAAAAGACTCTCTTTTTATTTTTTTAAAGTAATTTCTTAATTTGTGCTTGTACATTTTTGCACTTTTTGTATTTATCTGTAAAAATAAACACTCTGTAAACAGACATGTCTGATTCAGAATGCTTAATGAACAGAAAAACGTCACACAAAAACACATTCACTCATTCCCCCTGTTAAAGTAGTCCATTAATGCAGCTCTAATGTCAGTCCCTTCTGGATTACCATGCTCAGGTAATGCCCGCATAGGAGGCTGAACGTTGATGGTCGTGTCTGGGTGCTCCTCAATGAAATTGTCACCATGTTCCTCACATATATTATGAAGCACACAGCATGCCAGTGCCATTTTCTTGCTGAGCTCCAGCTTGCAGTCATTTCTTTTTAAGAGGCACCTCCATCGTCCTTTTAGTCTTCCAAAAGACATCTCCACAACCGACCGTGCTCTGCTCAGTCTGTAATTGTATGTGTGTTGTTCAGGGGTCAGTCTGCCGGTGTCAGAAAAGGGCTTCATGAGCCAATTCTGCATGGGGTAGGCCGGGTCACCAATCAGGTAATGTCCAACGTCACAGCCAGAGATAGTCACTTTGTTTTGCAAAGTACTTCCCCATCACTTAGGGCTTCCCACAGCTGTGACTGCCGCAGTACTCTTGCGTCGTGCACACTCCCTGGATAGCCAACACATACATCCCAGAAGAGACCTTTGCCGTCCACAACCGCTTGTAGAACAACTGAATGCCATCCTTTCCGGTTGTAGTAGTCTCGGGCATACTTCTCTGGTGCATCCATCTATTGCTCCAACACACTGTGGTACTCCCCAACGATTTTCGAAGAAAGTGGCCATTCCAACCAGCTTGTCAGTGTCAGGAAATGCGATGTGGGCACGAAGCAGCACCATGATCACTGCGTTGCAGAAGTCCTGAACACAATTAGACACAGTGCTCCTACCCCAAAAAGATGGCTGATGGTCCTGTACTCGCTGCCTGTGGCCAGCTTCCAGATGGCAATTGCCACCCGCTTGCGGACTGGGACACACAAGCGGTAATTGGTGTTCCTTTTCCTCATGGCACGGCCGACCCTACCGCAGATGTAGTCAAATGACTCCCGGGAAACACGGAAATTTTGCACGAACTGTTGTGGGCTGAAATCCGGAACAATTGTGTCCCACCAGTGATGAGATCGTGTGTAAGCCCAAACAACAGGTGACCTCCGCCTTGCCATCAGCCGCAGGATTACCTATAAAGGTAGAAATTGGTGTGTCAGTTGTTTATTAAATTTGTTTAATTGCAATGTGACCAATGTGTAGTCAATGCTAGGTAGCTAGCGTGTTAGCTTACAACAAAGGCTAACAATAACACCTTACGTTCAGCATCAAAATGTGTTAGATAATTACCTTTCTTCTTGAATGTAATCGCCGCATATAGCAATCACGCCAAGCAGCAACAACGCATCGGAACAGTCTTGTTTGGATGCCAATGTAGATTTTCAAAGCCAGGAACCTGAAGAGGTACGGCGCCCGCCATTGTTGTTGTCTTCTGCCCGAAGTTGGCGCTAGTGTTGCTGGGAAACCGAAGACGTACAGAGTGACGTAATGACATGGCTCTCTAACCCGTAAAGCTGGTGGGAACGCAAACGAGTTCTTTGTAGGTTCGCAAGTTGAACCAATTGCGAACCGGCACTAGCACCAGCCCAGAACTAGCACTAGGTTCACTTCAGTGGAAAAAGGGTATCAGAGCCACGGTTTCAGAAATGTTCCATCTACGAAGGTGTGAATCCACTATTTGTACATGTCAGAGTGAATCCTGCTCTTCTGTTGGTCAGGAGAAGTGTTTGTCGTGAATCTGACGTTCTGTTAAAGTTATCGACTGTTTGAGCAGAGTTAGTCCGGCTAAAAAAAAAAACACCCACATACTGCTGTCTCATTCCCAGCTTGTGACCTTCATCAGGTAAAGGAGCACACACACATTACCCTCATTGATATAAATGGGGTGGACAAAATAATAGAAACACCTGACAGTATAACACAATACAATTTAACAACAGCACAAACTAAATCCTCCAAAATGACCATAAAGTTGAATCAACACGTCTTTAAAACAGTTTCAACACAAACTGAACATTTTAATCTTCATGATGGATTTACTGCAGGACTGTTCTATTAGACCGCATTAGTGTTGGCTAGGTGTACCTAATAAACTGGCAACTTAAGCATGGACATTCATTCTTGACCTTGAAAAGTAATGTATAACAAAATATCTAAGCTCGAAGGGTCCACTTAGCTTTCCAGAGCTTTCAACCACATCTCACAGCCTTCATTAACCGACAGAACTTGCTCGGTTGTCATTGAGACGGTTTGTTGTTATCACGTGACCTAAGTAAGGAATTTCGGTTGGCTGTGTATGGCTTGGGGGCAATAAAAGATGGTGTCTCTTGTCCTAGGTTCTTGCTCATTCACCTTCAGTATGTAGGCTACATAGTGTTCACAGAGTGTAGGGCTGCAGCTAACAATTATTTTCAGTATCAATTAATTTATTGTTTTGTCTAAAAAAAAAAAAAATCACAAAATAGTGAAATATTCCCGTTATAATTTCCTCCAATGCAAAGTGATGTATTAAGATTTCTTGTTTTAATCCTCCAACAATCTCAGGTGTCGCCAACAGTTATAACAGGTAATAATCATTCCTCTTTATCTTCTTCATGTTTACACTAGAAGATCGTTTTGTGCTTCTAATGGTCAACGTCACAGAACAGGACAAATACGTTGTAAAACTCGATGAGAAAAGAAAGAAATTGTGGCCTGTTGGTCTTTTTGTCTGGACATCGTGAGGCGTTCATTTTAGTTCTCAATGCTCGTGTCTGTCTAAAATCAGCATAATGTGTAAAGTATTTTGTCAGTCAGACAAACAAACAGATGAGGCTCCTTTAAACCTGTAGTCCTGCCCTGAATGCACAACCAGATGACCTGCCCTCCATCCCAAACTCGCCTCGGGCTCCAACACAGAAGCTCTGAACATTTTAGATTTTGTGATCACACACCATACGCTGCTTTACAAGCGCAGGTACACACATCGACACTGGGGGGCAGCGACGTGGAAGGAAATACAGCTTCACATTTGACAGCTGGCGGTCATCGTTAAAGTGATGACGAAGAAAGAGCGGGATGCATTTCAATTACCTTTTCCTGCGAGGTGACAAAAGGACAGACGGCAGGCAACTTTCATTTTTCAGCTTTCTGTTGAGTTGAAGTTAACGTCTCTTGTTCCTGGTTTGGTTTTGGCTGTCAGAAGGTAGCTGGCAGTGAAGGTTCAACATTATATTTAAAATAACTTTGTTATGACAAGCTCACAACATGGTTTTACACTTTATTTCCTCTTACAGTTTTAAAAACTATAATTGAGTGTTCCTAAATTCTTCAAATTACCTTTTGTTAAGAGTTTCTGAATAACTAGCCCTGTGGCTGGTTAACTTCACTGTGATGGATTCTCCTTCTCAAACTGGTTTCAAGTTTATCTAAGCTGGTTTTCATAGAAATTAATTGAAACCATTGGCTGCCAGGAAGGAAGGAAATAGGTGAAATATTACTTTGGAAAATGTTTGTGGACGAGGTTAACAACGCCATCAAACTTCCAGGAAACTGTTGACTCCAGGTGAAAACATGTTACCTAAGGCACAGCCAGGTGGGGTGCTGACTGAGTGTGAGTGGCAGGCACATAAATGGCTGGTGCAGTTTGTAGCACTCAAGCACTCTACATTTCAAATGAGGAAATGGTTATAATCATAATCCATCAAGGAGCACAGGTGAAGCTGCAGGTAGAAGTGCACAAAGAAGCAAAAAGGAAGAATATATATATATATATATATGTCTCCTGCAACGAGTAAAGAATAATCACGTTTAATTGCACCACATACCTGTTTGTGCCACAATAAAAATGTTGTGGGTGACGACTACTCCCTCAGTGCTCGCCATGATTCATGTTTAAATTTTACTAAATTTGGCACTTTTCACGGAGAAGAAGTCAGTCAGAGGCACCAATCAGAGCGATGAATTTGTGAACAAAACACACCGCCAGTTGCCGAAATATTCCAAAATTGACCCAGAATCCAAAAGTAAATTAATTCAAGCTTCAAGATGTGTTGTCAGATTTATCAACACCGTCATATTTAGCTTCCACACACAATTGGCGGAGCGTGTAAGAGAACTTTAAGCTCTGTGATTGGACATTTCCTGTCGAAATGCACCTTGGGAGTCACAGTTAACTTCTCCCCCGAAATCTTTATGTCCACAGGCTTCTTGTACCTTCGACTTTTTATCAAAGAATCTGATGTTTTTTAACACAGTTGCTGATCTTTTTGTTCTGATTAGACCAGAGGCCTGTACTACAAAGCAAGTTCAACATACCCAGGATATCTTTTCGTTATCGGGCTTCACTGAGCCTAACAATCACAATCCCGCTAAGCAGTCACACAACGCTGGTTATCAAACCAGGGTTTCCCAATCAAGCCATGAGCGCGTTCACAGGAAAGGGGCGGGGTTTGCAGCATGTGACCAATCACAAACACAACAGGTGAACTGGCAGCAGAGCGGCATACTTTACAAACGAAGAGCAAACTGTAATATTAGAGAAATACGAAGAATTTTAACATCATCCTGGCTAAAAGCAACACAGCTGCAGCTGCTCAATGCAGGAAAGACAGCTGGTAAAAAAACCTGACTGTGTGAAGCGTAAATTAACAGGCTGATAATATCACTGCCCCGTCAGCAGTATTACATTAAGTTAATGTGTTGCTTAGATGTTCTTATGGAGTGTTTGACAATTTTATCCTGATTCTTTCAGCTGCAACCCCGGCAGTGTCAAACGGACAAAAAATAAATAAATATAAAAACATAAGTACAAAGCTTTAGTGCTTCAGTCAGTCTCTGCTGTAGGACGACACAGATACTATAAACTATCTCTTATATAAAAACAGTTCCTCTCATGATCCACGTACCGAGCTATGTTCTTTTCTATTGGTGATGTCATTTTCCAAGAGACCTGATTGGTCAGTAGGCGGGGCTTTTGTACGCGTTGATCTGTTATCTCGAACATAACCTGCTCCGGAGCAGGTTAGGCGTGCAGCATCAGTTACCATGGCGATTTACCCCGGTAAGAAGTGAACCATCGTCGTAGTCCTGAAAACCCAGAGTTGAACCTGAAGTTACCTCGCTGACCCTAAATCCTGCTTCGTAGTACAGGCCTCAGGAGAGTTTCATGTCTTCATTCGACCGCAGCCCTATAAATCCGAAATATTTTGTTTACAGCGGGCCTCCTGTCGTCCATTTCCTACTTCCTGTTGTACTGGCAGTCCGGCTTCAATGCAGGATTTGGAAAAATCAAACATATCTGTGATCCAACGACCACCAGGGGGCGCTAGTCCGTTACTGTCCATCATTTATTCTCCAATGGAAGGAATGACTTCCAGCCTCCGTTAATCCAAACACGTCTGGTCTTCATGCCATTAGTTAATTCAGTAGCGTAATTTTGCCTGTGACCTTCCATCCATGAATACAATAACCAGAGCTATAAGATCCGGATCCCTTCAAAGAGCCGTAATTACCATCACTGTTATGATGCTACTAATTAAAAAACAGTTAAGACAGCCGACAGTGTGCGTGACCTCCCACTTTCACCAGCTTTGTTTCTGCTGTTCTTCACCTCCCTGCAGTCCCTTATTTAATTAGTAAATTTAACCCTGCTGTTACAAATTGTACGCGCACAAACACAATCTGCCCCCATTTGTTGATCTGCCCTGTGTGCAGCGTTTCCGTCATTTGTTCCTTTTTGATAAAAGTGCCTAATTTAAGCCATTCAGCTTGACATGTCGGGTCAGACTGCGAGTGGAAAGAGAGTAATAAAGACAGAGACAGACGGCAGAGAGCAGGACTGATGGAGGCAGAGAAAGTGAAGAAAATGTGATTAAATGTTTGGAGGCCATTAGCAGCTCCCAGGCCCTTATCCCCCGCTGAGCATGGGGCAATTTCACAGGAAATGGAAGAGGTAGAAAGCAGGTGAGAAGAGGGGGTGGAACAGACACTTTAAATGGAATAAATGACTCGATCCTCAGAGCCAGAAATGAGTAGAATTGATGCCTCTGAATCCATTTTACTCTGAGAGCAGACTAACGGAGAACGTGGTGATTAGCATCAAAGTTGGGATCACAGAAAAAGGTGATAATTTGGTGCTAGAGTCAAGCGCTACGAGTGCTCACTGTTTTCATAGCTGTAATGGTTGCTGCTGAATAACATGCAGCCTCCAAACCTGCTGTGACCCAATGAGACTCCTCTTCACCCACTTCAGAAGATAGCTGTGACTAATGATAATGACAGAAAATGGAAAATAATGGCCAATATATAGAAATAAATAGAGCCACTGTTCTTTCACTCCATCCATCTATTAAACCACCAACCTAAAAGCTGTTGACACCTGTTGAGCCCATGTAGTAGTTTGGTAAACACACATTATTATTAAGTCACGTCAGCTCCAGTCGGTACAATACATTTTAAAGTTGCATTCAAACCAAAAAACTTTGTTGACAAAGAAAACATCATGGAAGATGTGACCAGTCTGATCTGTCTGTTTTATTTCTATCACAGCACAGTCTTAGTCCAGACTACAGCTTTGGCCACAACTTGTAAAATAAAAATATCGAAAATATCGAAGCTCACTACAGTTACAGTAATGGATCCTCTGACAGCTGCCATGTTGGGAAATCAGATCACAGAACTACTCAAACTGCAGACAGACGACCAAAGCTTTTGACCTGCTAGAAATCCATCTGATCGTCAAACAGCCAGATTGATGATCATTCTCACCATTAATCAGGCATCTCCACCATAATTAAATTAATCGTCAAAACAACAGCTGGTCTAGAGAGTATTTGGCCCGATTCTAAAATCAGTTGGGGGGCGACCAATTCAGGGTTAAAACCTGGTTTCATCTGTACAGCGTAATGGAGCTTTTTAAGAAAAACGTTCTTAACTATCTGGATTTTATTTACCTATATTTTGCCATAATTATTTGTGGCTGATAATATTTTAGCCTTTGACAGTCAGAAAGTAGCATAAACCTGACGACTGAGTAAATAAACCAGACAACTCACTGAACCAGTGAAGCTCTGGAGGTAGACGACCCCATAAATCCCGCGAGAACGCCAGTTGTCATGTGTTCTTGTATCAACACAAACATGGACGCTGACCAGCAGCTTGTTTATATGCAGCGACGTTTGTGCTGAAAAGGCCAAAAAAAGGAGGAAAAAAGCAGAGTTTGGTGAGCTGAGTGAACTTAAATCTGTGTATTTACAGGTACGTCTCCCTTGGGTCACATTTACTATACAGCTGTTCGAGGTCTTTGTCACTTGAAGGCAAACAGATGTTTTGGGCTTCTTGCTGTCATTCTCGGGAGTCTCGAGCTCGCCGGCCTCCTTTCAGAGCATTACCTGAAACTTCTCGCTGCCACTTATGTTGTGATCCACCTGGTTCATTTTCAAGCTGTAACTGGATACGATCACACATTTACACACACACACACACACACACACTTTATAGAATCATACCCGGCTGGACCATTAATTACCATCAGTTAAATAATGATTCCCATTAAGACAAGTTGATGCAGAGCAGCTTTCTGATCCTGGTTGTAATTTAACAACTCTACAATCAGCTACAAAAAGCTGTTTATTACAGGTACGTCTCCCTCTGATGACACACAAGTGATGTCATCGGGCACCAACATCAGTTGCAAATATCAAACATGTTTAAAATAAAACTCTTTGTGAGGACGACTGGCAGCAACAGGACCTGAAGACTTCAGATTAGGCTCTTTACATATCACCCACTGTATGATTTTATCTGCCAAATGTCAACACCAACTGACCCAGACTGGGAAACACCTGGACCAGATGGGACCAGGCTGGAACAGACCCGGTCCCATCAGTCGTCAGTCAAATCAGATTAATCATCTGCTCAGTCGTAATATGTGTTCCCGCCTTTAACTGAACAATCATATCTGAACTGATCTAACACTGTGCAGGCGTACCCACATGTACGGTAAACGCAGGGGAATCAGGAAGTTTGCACTGGACAGTTGGAGCCTTAACTTTACTCTTCACCTTCATTGGTTTTTCCAAATCAGTGGTTTGGATAAAATGGTAAAACTTTGCATGTTTGGTTGTCTGATCCTTCATGTTACTGACGTGCTAAACTAGTGATTTCACTGGATCTCAGCAAAGAAGTTGGCGAGTGAAATGTTATATCGGATAGGAAAGATGGCTGAAATCATGAAAATTAGACCCTGAGAAGTAGCCTACATTTTTGAGTCTGTGCTTGATTCACTGCCTGTATGAAGTCACTAAATTTACAACAAACTTTGTTTCTCCTCCTCCTGCAGTTTGATGTGTTAAAATAGCACACAGAGTTGATATTTACTGCCTGGTCTGTGTTCCATGCATTTTTAATGTCACGCTCATTGAAATTCAACTCTCCCTCTGGTTTTAAGATGGCATTATGCTAATGTTGTATTGTTTGTCTGAAAATTGATACGTGCTGCAGTGTTTTTGGTCAGAGCTCGCCTCACCATACAGAGTTTACATCTCAAAGGAGTTAAATCATATATGAATCAGTCTGTGCTGTGAATCTTCAAAGGGAGTTGCAGCGTGGACACAGGGCTGCTTTTACATCTACTGTGTCCATATATCAGTTCTGCTAATTATCCAGTTAATTAGCCCAGTGAAAGACAGATGAGAGAAAGAGGGGAAGAGTCCGGGGAGAGGAGCTCTACCAGGAGCTCACCACCTTCCTCTCGTCTCTTTCTCTGCTCCCCGGAGGATCTGGAAACGCACTTGTTAGGGCAGACGTGAAGGTGTGAGTTCATCCCAACATTTCTACAAAATACAGACCTTCAATGAGAGAGACACCTCATCATTTTCTCTGAAACTGTAAAGGTGTTAACACCAGGTTGAGGAAAAACTCAAGGTAACCTTTAGAACAGTAGTTTTCATCCTCATTTACCGTTATTCACTGAATTATGACCCAAACAGGATTTAAGATCTGAACGGTCTCATTTATTCTATGTATTAAACCACAACACCTTCACTGTTTGTTGAAGAACCAGGCTAACAGTCTGCAATAAGTGTTGGAGAGAATGAACAATATATTGATGATTTGGATATTAGAGCATTACCAGTAGAGGCGCTAGATTAAAATCAAAAGCGCTCATCGTCTGGGGCGCTTACATGTGCTCAGGAGTATTCATGGTAATATTCTTGTTTTTTATTAGAGATCTTGTGTGCAAAGAGAGTGGCAGTAGAGGAGAGCTAATCAAAATCAAAAGGGTCCTTCTTCTGGGGAGCATGAATGTGCTCAGAAAACTCCACGACACCCACTGTTAGATTTTAATATTTCTTATGTACTAGTAGACATTTTGGTGCTGATGGTGGTGCTAGAGGAAAGGGGGGTCGCCAGAGTCATTAGGATTTTCTCTTCTGGTTCGGATGAATATCTTCAGCAGCATTTCTTCAAACTCTGGCCAGAGATGGACCAAGCAACATCGCCATCCTCAGGGCTCCGACACACCAGCATTTAACAACAGCAGCAGCAGCATTTTGGACAGAAATCAACTCATTTCAATGAATTTGCTGCAACCAGTCGATTTCGTCACAGAGGCGAAGTAAATCCGCACTGAGATGTAAACTTGTGTAAAGTTTTAGACGTGAATTTTCAATGCAGACCAAACTGTCTTGAGAACAGAGAGCCAGAGAGTCCAAAATGGAGGAAGCTATCATATTATAGCTGTGTTGTGGGGCGTCCTGGACTGGTTACCTAAAAGGTGCGGACCGTGAACCACAACGCCTGTAGCTTCACGTTTGGCCCGAGACTTGCTGCAAGTTGTTCAACATTTGTCTCTACTGTTGTCTCACTAATAAAGGCACAAAGATTACTGTTAACTTTTTGCTCAGTAAGTAATCACTACCTCACCAAGCTTTGCTAGTGAGGCAAATATCAAATATCCTTCGGTTTTGGACTGTTAGTCAGACCAAACAAGAAATCGAAGACAGCACCACGGACTGGGAGACATTGTGTTAGCAAATGTCATTATTTTCTGACATTTTGAAGACTGATACATAAGAATACTAATTGACAGATTACACAACAATGGAAATAACTGAAGCCTTAATTTACACGGAGCTGTAGAACTACCAACACAATATCTTACAGCTTGAATCGAAGCATGTTCTTGTCCATCCTGTATATTCTGCAGCATCACATATTCTCTTATCTCAGATATTTTTATGAAGCTGTCAGTTTGTTTGTGCTCCGCTCTTCTGTTTTTACTTTTATTCCATCTTCCTTTGCCATGTGCTCTCACTGCATCGACCCCCAATTTCTCTCAGACACCATCAGAGTCCTATTTTCAGCTTTTTACTACAAAACCAGAACAAACACGTGCTACTCCTTTTTCTCAAAAACATGTCGATTTGAATCAAATCAGCTGAATCTTGTTTTGTTTTTCACTCTTTCATACCCGTGCTCAGTTTTGAGAGAAGGTATCGATCTCACCTGATCTAACCCCCGATCTGGAAGGCAATAACAGAAGTGGAGAAACATCAAGGACAGAGAAGAAGACCATGAGAGAGATGGATGTATAGAGAAAAAGTGAGGAAGAGGGGAGGAAAGAGAACATTTCCTTTGCCTTGATCTCACATTTGTATTCAACACAACTTTCTGAAACATTAGCAGCCTGCTTCTTTTAAAACATGGCAGGTCTGGAGGGTACACATGAGGAAGAGGAGGAGGAAGATGAGCAGAAGTTCAGCCAACGAGCTGATTCTTTTTTTTTCAGACAAAGTTTTGTGTTAAAAATCTTCAATATTCTGCTTTTCTTAACGTACTTAAAGTACATATAGTGCAACACAGTGTGCATATGTAGACCTGTACTGGGACTGGACACAATAACAGGAACACTTGTACAATATGATGCATCTATTATAACATATCTGCAAGAAATGATACTGGTGGTGACTTTTGAGGGCGTAGCTTGTGGTGCATCATATTAAACAGACTAGAACCCCAACATAACCACAGAGTTGAATTAGCGAGTGTCTTTACACAGTCTACAGAAAAAGTAAGGAAGCCTATCATGCTTACAGATTCCCACATTTATGTGAGGATATACTTTATAAATTAGGAAGCGTTTCACTCGCACAACTGTGAAAAAGTATGAGCACGCCGGTAATTATCATTAGCGCAGCTTTCAAAACATTCAGCTAGCAGCTTGTCATTTTTAGCCAGCGCTGACCGTCGCTTTAACCGGCTTAAATGACAAACGTCAGGGGCGGCAGGTCATATCTGTTGACATTTTTATATTTATATATAAAATATATATATAAAAAGCTGGAAATCAATATTGATTTTCTACACCTACTATCATAAAATCACCCGAGGTTACAGAAAAATCAATGAAACTTCAAAGCTGGAATTCACTTTCAGAGAAAGCAGGAGCTGCTATAAAGAGAAACAGGCAGCTGCAATGTATTCGTCTCATATATATACTGACTTTACTGAGATTATTAGGTACAATCCATTTCAGCAGTCATGCAATACTTTGTGTCTTTGCTCAGTTTTTGTTGACAGATTTTCATTCATTTATGTCTCCATTTTTGAGGCTGAAGTTGAAATGGATTCTCCCGAAAGGTGACTTGTATTTAAGGCGGAGAGAATATTAAAAACAGCTTTACAAAAAAACATTCCTGTTTTGGCTACATCCTCTGAGGCACAGCAGTCTTTCTGTGGCTGTTTTGTGATTTCATTGACTTCAGTCCCTTGTTGCTTCATTTCAGTAAAACCTGAGACATGTTTGACACTTTCACAAGAAAACTTTAGAGGTTATCTTTATAGCTCAGGCTTGTTTATGTGTGTAGCCACACACACGTTTGATATACAGCTTGCTCTGTGCAGAAGCTGCACTTGGTGTCTTGTGCTTTATTTTCCACTCCATTCTGACTTTCCCTTAAATCTAATCTCCCTCCAGCTGTGAATAACAAACTGAGCTCAACAGCTGAGGTAGAGCAGCAACTCTGTTATACGAGCCGGCCCTCCGGTTACAACCACAACATCTATTCTTCTGCTCGGCTGCTGTTTCATCGCCCGACTACCGTCCTTTTATTGTTCTTTTATATCACGGATTCATCTAGGGAAAATAAAACAAAACACAAATTGACCTCTTCAACCGTCAGAGCCTCCAGCTCCTCCATCTTTACTCGAGGTTTCTGTCCAAACATGGATCAAACCCACAACAAACTTTATTTTAAATTGTAGCAGAGATCCCAAAGTTTCCAAAGATAAAAACTACATCAGGCTCATTTATGGGAAAATGTGTTTAAATTGAGGCACACGACATCCAGAATTATGTTATTATGCAGTCATAAAAAACATGGCGTCTCAATATTAAATACTTCACTTAGTGTAAAAATCATAAAGCTTCACTATAGTGTTGGAACGAGCTGACTTCAGATGTGATATTGTACATACATAGCTATATGCCACTTCTTTGCATCTTATTGATAATCTTTATCGTTTATATTTTGTTTTTATTTGCACTCCTTTTCCTAGTTTCCCTCAGATAAATACAGATAAATACAGTTCTTTCTCTCTATCTTTTCTGGCCTGTGATCCTATTTTTATGTCAGAAAATGGTCTTCATCCCAACATGTACAACAACAAGTTTATCTGAATACATTTATTTTGACCCTTTTTGAAAGCACTGGGGAGATGATCCAGCTGGTTTCTTCTTCTTTTCCATTAAAGGGTTTTTTTGGTGTGTTTTTTCTTTATCTGATGTTGTAAAGCCCCTCGAGGCAAAATTGTGATTTTGGGCTGTATAAACACCGTTGACTTCACTAGACTCCAAATGGATGTATCATTATGGATTTATGTCAAACCTGTTTGGTTTATATTTATCAATGAAGAAGGTTTACTTTCAACATCTGACATTGTAGAGCTGTTACACTTTTATATTTGTATTGAAATTAATCAAATCTTCACCAATTAAGAAAATAGCCCTCACACAACAAACAGTAAATTACATCAAAAGCAAAAATATGATATATAAAATACATATAGTGGAACAATAACCTAAAACATGTTGAACAGTTTAATTTTTACCAGTTTTACTGGTAGGTGGAGATTATAAATTCAACCTTATCACATGTTGTATGTAGTGTAAGCATTTGTTGCTTATTTGTAGTTTTTTATATGGACCCTAGGAAGAGTAGATGTTGCTGAGGTAACAACTAATTACCAAAAGTAATTTTCTGATTAACCAAACCTCTGTGCCAAACATCTAAATGAACCCACAGCTAGATTATGAAGTCACGTTTCTAATTTGAAACTTAGAGTTATGTTGAAAGAAGTCTTTTCGTCACCCTGAGCCTCTCAAGCATTAGCACAGTGTTGCTATTGTAAGATTTAAAAAAAAGCAATCTAACTGCAGTTTTATCACTTTACTTGAATCCAAAGTTCTTCCCACCTTCAATGAGTGAAATCCACTCCCTATGAATCCTTTGAGACTTGCTGAGAAGCTCAAAAATCTAATTATAAAGACACAGAGAGCCAATAATCACAAATAAACCTTCCTCATTGATGCAAAACAGGAATGCATTCAGGGTTTTGCTGGAAGCCAACCAAAGCTTTATGGTCGTTTTGGGGCCGGTTCTGTCCCGCTGGGTCTCGTCTGAACAGCGTTGGCAGTAAAAACCTCTGGGCTCGCACACAGATAATGCTGAATATTTGACGTTTTATGTTCCTGTCTCGTTGTTTTCCAAGTCTCTTCACCACTTGTGGTTCCTGGCAGTGGACGACGCAGATTATGTCTTTGATGACCATGATTGGGTTTAAAACGGCACCAAATTATTCCACCAGGGACACGGTGGAGGATCAGGGCCGACACATTGCTTTTATGTTCCCTGTTGGAGGAGGTGGAGAGAGTAAAAACAAAGCTGGATTTGTTCATTTTCGAAGAGAAGGTGTTCATCAGTGTATACTAATGACTCGTCTCTGGCAGTGAATCTCTGCAACTTTAGAAGTTCCCATTCTCTGTTCCAGATATGAAAGCTTCACGAGTTGTGTAGGCGTTGGGTTTTTATGTCCTCGAAACCTGTTAAGACCCTCAACTGTTTTCAATTTAGAGAATAAATGAAGGGGTAGACCAGTGTGAGCATCAATACAAGTGAAGAATTTAACAAGTTGCACAACTCCTCTGCAACATACCACGCCCTACTCCCCAAACACACCACAACATATACATACATATCTTACCCTAACCTTAACCTAAACCTAATTACATTCATATTCAAAGATAGAAGTACAACAGCCGAGAGACACAGGACGCACTTGAAGTAGTTTTTGAGTCTTCTACAGTACCTTTCTGGACCTTAAAGTTTTTGATGGTACTTTCTTTGTCTTTGGGTCTTTGTGGTTAAGTTCTGTTGTACTTTGTGGCACAAAATACCACTGCTTGCTGTAGTATTACCACTGCCGGCTGCAGACTTACCCCTTTTCCGCCAACAGGTTGGAAAGAGAGGATGGAGAAGGCAGCAGTGGTCTCTGGTCTAATATGGTAACATTCTTCTTCTACGTCTTCTGATCATTAATAGTTGGTCCAAAAACAAATATCTATAATAACAGAACAAAAGCTTGCAGGTAATCAATGTGATCCGCCATCTTGCTCCGACTGTTTACTTCTGTTGTGCAACACCCTCCATTGATGAAGCATCCCTGATTACAATGGTTCCACTCAAAACTGGTGGACGCGCGGGCCGGTTCTCTAGATAGCACCAAGAATCCCAAAGGGAACCAGTTCAAGAACCAGAGCTGATCTGGTTGAAAGAGGGCATCTGTGGCTCTGAAGCAGTTAGAGGACGTGGAGCTGTTGTTTGTGAGTAGCTTCAGTTAAGCGCTGTGTGTGTTTGTGAGGTCCAGCTGTGTCAGCTGCTGGATCAGAGGTGTTTGGGTGTTTTGGGAGCAGCGTCCAGCCTTCAGATCTGATCGGCGGGCAGCAGAAGACAAACATCTGTCCAAGCAGCTGCTCTGATGCCTGGCCATCCATCACAAACACGCTGGACGTGGCGGTTTTCAGCTGTGGCTGTTTGCTCAGTAAACCTGCTCTGTCTGTGTTTGAATGGTCATGAGTTTGTTTATAACACGTATTTCATACTGCATGTATTTCTTCAGGTTACGGTGTCTAACTCTCTAAGCATTGCTGAATTTAGTGGATTCATCATCAAATTACAATTTGAGCCACAAAAGGTCCAAATGTCTTTTTCAAGTTTGCATATCAGTACAAAAAGTCGTCAACTTGATTCTCAGTTTTAGTCAACATCCCAAAGTTTCCAAAGATACAAAATATTTCAGACTGAAGTAAAGGTGAACGTGTGTAAAATAATGCATAAAAGAGATCCACTTTTTCTCCACTTGATTTAACGGTGACGGCATAAAGAAAGCAACCTCTTGGGTTTGTATATTTTACTTGCTTTAAGTGGGATAAACTTCAATGGAGTGCTGTAACAATGAGGTACAGACTATATATGTGACAGTGTCATACAGAGAAACAAAAAGTTTCAAGCTGTAGCACCTGGGGGAAACTTCAGTGGGAAAAAACAGCGTTAAATATGTTCAAGTGGCTGAAAAAATTCAATATGGGGGGATTAGACTGCACTCAGAAGTATGATGAAGTAAAGGTGTTTGGTTGCTTTAACAGTGTCTGCAGACAAAAGATCATACTCCTAATATTGCGGTGTTTGTATGAATATGTGATTGCACTCGTGTTACAAAAAACATTTGACATTTAAAGGATCTCCAATTAAGAAATAATAAAAGAAAAAGCAGAAATCTGATGACTCATTTCCACAGCGACACTTTAAGGATTTGAAGCTGATGCTGGTATTAAAAACACAGTTATGATCTAAAGCCTTTTAACTGGTTTCAGCTCATCACAGAGGTGTTACCGACTCCCACACAGCGATGAAAATACCTGACTGTTAAAACTCTGCTCATTCTTGAGTGGGCCACCGGAGAGCTATTCACATCTGAGAGGAGAGGAATATTCAAGCGTCTGCCTTTTTACAAAGCCACCAATGGGAGAAGTATCAAAGAGGGCTGATGATATGAATACACCTCTGACAGGAAATGTTAGACAATGTCACCGTTCTTCAAATAGTGACTGACTGAGGCAGATATTCTCTAATGAAGCTCTGCTGTCGGCTCTTATCTTGTAACGAGGTGGAGGGAGGGCCTGGAAACTTCACTTCTATTCTCCAGGCGTCTTTCTCATTTTGGAACGCAGCTCTTCAAGCTGTTGAGCAGTAATTTTGGCCACTCCAGGGACCCTTAGTCATCGTTACACGAGTCTGAATACCTTGTTTATTTCTGTAGTTCAGGGTCAAACTTTTGATGAAGTAATCCTTAGGTTTTTTTTTGCAGCCAGGACAAAAACATTTTTGTCTACCACAGTAGCTGAGAACTCCCCAAATCCCAGCACCACTTTCACTATGTTACCAGACAATTTAGAGAAATGTGACCTCCACAGTGAGGCTGGCGGCCTGCCACCACAGCAGAACAGACTGCGTGGGCCTGGAAACCTGTTCAGACAATATGTGAAAATTGGTTACTCTAATAAACACATTTCCCATTACTTTAACTGTTTTACCAGACAATTACTTTACTTGAAACCCATTTATTGGTATTATTATTACTATCATTTGAAAAAGAGGGGTCAAAGGTTGAAGTCCCTGGCAGCAGCAATGCAGGATTATGGCTGATTTTACTCAACACTGTGATCTGAGATTACTTATCACAATTATGCATCTAAAATAGTTTTTCAGCTGTCAATAAACACACCATATGGCCAAAAGTATGTGGACACACATACACGCTGACCTCTCACTCTGACACAAAACCCAAAACATCCATTGCTGCTGCAGCGCTGATCAGTTTCTTCTTTCTTCTGCAGAAAACCTTTCAAACACACAAGTCAGAGCCAGGACGAGCCCGAACAGAAAGAGTTCAAATACACCCGACAGAATAATCAGGGTGAGACGATGAGAGTGTAAACGATGTGGTAAAATACTAATAAATACATTCTGAATTTATCGCTGTATTAAGTTTAACTCCTAATATACAGTTTTCTCCTTTCGTTTCCCCCCAAAATTGCTTTAAAAGCATCTTGTTCCAACTGTCTGACATTAGCATACACAGTATTAGTTATCAGCTTGTTCCAGCTCTACACTGAAGCTATATGATATTTATACTGCATGAAATATTCAAACCAAAGACTCTGCGTGGATTATTTTTATATTGTCCATCCCATGGAAACATCCTCCATGTTGTCTGCTTCATTTTAAACATATTTTGTAATTTGGGCACTTTAGCATCTACACAAAGTCTAAAATAAAGTTCAGTGGATTTGAACCATATTTGGCAGCACAGCATGAGTTTTGTATTTTTGCAGTAGTTTGATAGCAGTGAGAATTTATCTATTTATCTTTTAGTATTCAACACTTGGCTTTTAAAGTCAATCTTAATAGACTAATTATAAATAAAAGCATTTTGAGAACTGTCTAAACTTTAGTTTCTAATCTCTTGGATTTTATACTAACTGATCAGTTAGTTTAATTATTAATTTACTGTTCTAGCTATACAATGAGCAGTATTTTTCAAGCATCTATATTCATGCTTTGTGCGTATGTGTATGTTTGAACTGTATTCTTTATTTTCTTTTTCTTTTATGTGCAGCTTAATTTGTTGAACATTGATTTGTTTCTTATAGCGCAACATAAATAATTTCTGTATTTTAATGGAAGTTTAGAGCATTACAGCTATTAAAGACATTTGTCATTTTGTCACTCACCTAAATAATGAATAAATCAAAAATAATTTACTGGAATAACTGATCTTGAAAAACACCCTGAAACACAACCAGAAGTGTCAGTCATGCCTGTGCAGGTGGGCAGGTGGCAGGTGGCCTTGTTTTTCTTTTGTTTCTTTTAAATGATAAAAATCTGAATCAATAACACAGATAATCCAACCCTTTAGATAATTAAAACACAGCATTAACTCCTGCAGTAACCACGGAGCTATAGTTACCCATCATTACAGCTGCAAGGATCAGTCGATTAACTTAATTAATTAGCAATTATTTTAATATTCAATTAATCAGATTTAACATTATAGTAAACTGAAGATCTTTGGATTTTAGACTGTTATCTTGACGGGCATCTGTCACAGTTTTCTGATGTTTTAAAGACTAAGCGACGAATTGAATAATGAAAAATATCCTTTATCCATCTTTTGTTTTGTTTGAGGAGAAGCGTTTAAGCTACAACCCCCCCGAGGTCTTTTACTGGTATTATTACTCCTGCTTCACCATCATCACCTTCATCATCACAGTGTAAAAAAGGTCTCCTGGGTCTTTTGGCTCTAATATCCAAAATGAGAAATAAACTCCTGTCAATCAGGAGGAAATCACACACACAGCAGCAGCAGGGTGTGAAATCCCACCGGGTGTGAGAGCGACCTTCACCTCGGCTAAATCTTTCTTTGGTTTGGATGAAGAGTCCTTCAGCTGCCAGGGAGTGACTCCTCTGCTGCTGAGGTCGCCTCTAAATAACACAAACCCCTTCAGCGTGACTCGCCTTGCT
Source organism: Macquaria ambigua (assembly GCA_008360985.2). NCBI lineage: Eukaryota > Metazoa > Chordata > Actinopteri > Centrarchiformes > Percichthyidae > Macquaria > Macquaria ambigua. The sequence continues at coordinate 23,173 of VMKM01001144.1, read as the reverse complement.
TCTCCGCAATCAAGAAATCCTGCCGCCCGGACGTGGCGCTCAGCCTTCTGATGCTCCACCGCACCGTCTCCGTCTGTTAGTTTCTCTCCAACCTCCACCTGCAGTGAATGAACCCTGCAGATGGCACATGGATATCTGCACTCTCTGTTTTCTACCTCTCTCCATCTGTGGCTGACTTCCTTTCTAACCTCTGTCATCCAGAAACACTGCAGACACAGCTCCGTCCTGTTTCTGTCATCGCAGCTGTGTGGAAATACAGAACAACACAAGCACACAAATAAACCAACAGAAACGCCAAATGTCTCCTGTCGAGAAAACCAAAGCTGTGAAACATGTCGGGCCACATCCTTTTGCATATTTTAGCCTATTTATTTCACTCCACGTATACTTTACATTACTAATGACTGCTAATAACCTTCAGTTTTTAGATAAATTCTCTCGCTTCCAGGCAGCCATTGGTTCCAATTTATTCCTATGAAAATCCATCTGCTGAGACGAGACTTTCTTTAGATAGATTATCCATCGCAGTGAGAAATTAGTCACCTTTTCCCTTTTTTCGCCAAAGCTACATCATATCATCACATATTACTGCAAGTTTCCTCTGAGGTCCAGAACGAGACTGAAACAACAGCATTTGTCGCTTCTCTAAACACCTAAAATGACCCACGTTGATGTTTACCTGACGAGGACGTGTAACAAAAGCAGAAGTAGCGCCACGTTGTTAAATACCACAAACCTCTTGGTGGGGATTTAGACCGAAATCAGCACTGCGTTGGTGGGTACATGTTGTTTAAGGTGTAATGCGATCCAGGAAGTCCAGTCTGACTAACAGATTAATGCATGTTAAGGCTCATTAGATGCCAAAACTCTGCACAACAATATGTAATACTCAGAGACAGGATTTTACAACTTTTACAAGTTATCACGATGGAAACAACTTTATCTTTCATCACGAGGTAAACAGTAGAAATTCAGCGTTCATGTTACAAAGTGTGTGACACAGTTTGTTCCCCGTTTCCTTCACTCACAGTAAATGTTTCTTTTGATCAATACTGGAAAAGCTGGATTATTAATTATTGGAGTCTTATCTTCCAGCACTTCCTCCACCTATAAATATTTAGGAATGGATGTGGATGCTACCTTATCTTGGAGTACAGATGACATCTGCAGCGAGGTACACCAATGTATTTATTTCTTAGGAGACTGAGGTCCTTTGGAGCAAACACACAGGTATGTTGTCATTCCACCTACAATACAGAGTGCAATGCAGTATGGGATCACTGCATGGTGAAACTGTCTGTTTAGATTAAAGCTACATCAGAATCTGAATCAGGTTTGTTGCCAAGTCGGTTCACACATACAAGGAATTTGCTTTGGTATTTTGGTGCATAACAAGAAACATAGTAAATATAAGGAAAGATAAAGCAAGCACCGCAAGTCAAGAAGCATAAATAGAAAACTGACAATAAGATATGAAAAAATATAATAAAAAATCAAATAAAGCAATTTGTACAATACTGTGTAGATTGCCTCGAGTGCTACGAATCTGCTGCAATGCTTTTCATACTGCAGACACTAAGATGATGTTGCAGCGCATTTCACTCTCACGTTTCACGTTGGTGAAGACCAGATTATGGACTCTCAGTTGGCCAGGGGTAATATTACACAGGGGGATGTTTAATTAAAGTGAATCTAATCTGATGTCCATGCTCTTTACCAAACCTTAACCATGGAGGTAGAGGAAAAGGACAAACAATGTCATCCTGCTGCAGGGGCATCAAAACATACTGTGTGCGTTATTTTGGAAGGTAACAACAACCTATTTTTATCATTTAGTTTGGAGGACGTGTTGTCCAGAGCTGATAGCTGTCAGCTCAAAAGTACTGACGAGCTACGTTGTTGGAAAAAGACAAAAAAAAAACAAGCAGACCTAGATGCAGTGAGAAGGAAAATCCTACTTTGGTAATTTCTTCATAAGGTTTGTAGAAAATAACTCTCAGGAAATCTCAGCTTCTGGCAGGATTAATGGAGGCAGCAGTTTGACTGTTCATTACAGTGAAAACCAGGGAGAATACTTAATTTCCAATTTTAATAAACAGCCTAAAACAATGCTGTTTCATTGTTTGAAACCAAACCTTGTTTCCCCTTCTTCCACTGGTGAGGATTAAAGCTCACTTTCACACCAGAGGAGAAAATATAATTCTTGTATGAGTTGGCTTTCCAGTGCAGTCTGTCTATCAGTAAAACACAGAGAGATTCATGTCTGCCAGTCACTAATAGGCAAGATGATAAATGTACTATATGTTGCACAATGCAGAGGTGAGAGCACATCTGTCTCTTCACTGTAAACCTTCAGAAGACAGAAGCTGCACAGAGGAAGGACACTTAAACATACAGACATTTATCGCCCAACTCGTGACGGCTACATGGACAAACAAGACATCTGCCATAAATTCTGACAGGCGATGTCGGTGCAAAGACACATAAAGGACAGCTGACGGAGGAGACGGAACAGGCAGGCCATTTCAGGACTCATAAAGCTGGAGGAAAGTCAGAAACACTATAAAGAGTGAACAACACAGTCTCTGAGCCTTCCTCCAACATCACAGCAACATGAAGCACGTCTGCAAACACTTTACAGAAGGTAGGAAAGTTTACAGACGAAGAGCAGCAGCTGGTTTTGAGAGAAGATACTAATAGAGGGAACAAAAGGTCTCCATGAGTCCACTACAACATGGGTTCTTCACAAAGAACCAAAGGCGAGGCTATGTTTAATGTAGAGCTGCAACGATACATCAATTAGTCAATCGAAAGAAAGTCGATAATCAGTTAATCGTTCAATCAACATTTTCTGGTTGCAGCTTCTTAAATGTGAGGATTTGCTGTCTTTGAGTTTTCAAGACGTCACTTTGGGTTCTGGGAAACTGTGATGAGCATTTTTCACAATTTTTTGACATTTTATAGACCGATGAATCGATTTATTATGAAAATAAAAGTAATCGTTAGTTGCAGCTCTAGTTTAATGAACTCAAGACAAATGACTGAGGTTTTACTAAAGATTGTTTCTGCTTAGCGAGGGTTATTCTTTATAAAGCCAGCATAGCTACCTGGCTAATATTTCCAAGCTATATAAACACAGAATAAGTGGTTTATAACATGTTTATTAATGTATTTGTCCTCTGTGGGCGCCCATCAGTGGAGGCTGCTGTATAAACAGATATTGAATGATTATATAGTAATTAATATGATAGTATATTGATAAATACCTACCAATGTTCTTTGCATGTGCTTACAACTACATTATAACGTGTTATAAAGCATTCATTAAATGTTTATATACTGATTATAAATGCTGTATATGTATATTTAGTGTTACCAGCTAGCTAGCTAGCTTAGCTAACTTATTAGGCTGGTTATCGCCATCATCTACTTTCTTGTGGCTTTCTTTGTAGTGTTTTCTTAGAAGGAATGGGCATTTAACTTAGAAAAAGTTTGATTTGTGCGTCCTTGTGAAGTACGTTGGTGATGAAGCGAGTACATGACAATACAGAGACAGGAGTGGACGGTACAAACCATGCAGCGTCTCTCTCGTTTAGAGAGCAGAGTTATAGATCAGTGGCAGTGAGGTACAGATAATATGACGGCTTCCTCCATGTTGGACTCCTCAGCTCTCCGTTTCCTCAGAAGTCAGCGCGGTTCAAAACGTTTTATACAGCGTTAATGTGCACGTCAAAGTTCAACTGAACTATATGCAAGTTCATTGAATGAATTGATTTCAGTCCAAAGTTTATCTGTTACAAACTTCTGGTGTGAGCGAGCCCGAAGCCAGCAGCAGGACTGTAAAGGCAGCAACGTGCCAGGTCGTCTTTATTTATGGTTTAAAGATTTTAATAGTGGTGAAAAGTTTCAAAATATGCATAGACACTTCTGAAACCACCTGTACAGCATAACCACCATGTTCACTGTCATACTTTCACCACAATGTGACTAAATACACAAACAGTCTGGTTCTTTCTGTCCCGTCTCCGTCTCTCTACTATCACACAAAGCTAAACCACCAAAAACACAGCAATAAGTTGGAGACCATGTGTTCTGTAAGGGGAGCTAGAATCTCATCTGAGGAACTTTAATGACTTTGTGGAGCTCCCACACTTGGCTAGTTAGTAATGAATCTCAAACAACGCTCTCATTTGTTTTTGTTTGTTAGCTTTTACAAACATGTTCCCGTGCAGAAGATTCAATTTTACAGTTGGAGAGCTTCATTTCCACAGTCGATGAGAAATATTTCCTTCTCTCTCTCCCTCCCTCCTCGTCTCATTTTCCCTGTCTGTGAGCTGAGATACTGACCTGTACCAACACACACACACACACACACACACACACACACACACACACACACACTGTGTAATGAACTGCTTGGTTTAATTAACTGGGAGTACAGACTTCATTGACGAACGACAAACTAATGACTTTCTTTTTCCTACATTGGTTCTGCTGTGACTCTCAGTTTTCTACACATTAATATGAGTTTGTATCTGTCAGATATTTAACTTGCTTTAAATTTTCCTTGAAGTTTAAGTTTCAAAATTCAGACTGATACATAAAGTGAGCTGGAATCAGAGGACTAAATAAACCATTAACACCTTAGGTATCTAAAATTCATGTTTCAAATACGATTAAGACTAGGCTGTTGGAACAAATTTTTTTATAACATTAGCGAATCTCGCCCTTCTCACCCTGGCCTAAGTTACCCGCATCATGTGAAAACGAAATGCTTTTGTCACGTCTGATGAATAATAAAGTTTTCTGAATCAGAAATGGCAGAAAGCAAAGTTGCACCCACGGAGATCGCCACTCCTGACCATTTCAGACGCGATGTGTGGAAAGTTTTTAGATTTCCGTCAATGAACATAAAAAATAACAAAAGAAGATGTAGAAATCTGCAGAATATGCAAGGTCCAAATGAAATATCACTCGACAACGAGCAACCTGAGAGCACACCTGCTAACACTACACCCTGGCAAGCTAGGCGATCCAGAGTCCGAGCAAGAATGACCTCTTTTGTGCCTCCCTCCTCCTCATAATAGGGCTCAGCTGCCCGCCAAGTTAGCGTCCATTTTGTGCCTAAACTTAATTATAACTTAGCAAGAAAGCTATCACCTGTTGGTAATTCCAAATATTTATTGGTAATGTTGGAATGCCCTCTAGTGCCCTCTTGGCGATGCATAAGCCTGTGTATATCTATAAAGAGGAAGATTGACAGCACTAATGAAGACCGAGCTTAAAGTACATGCAATAATTTGAGAATATGGTATTTCACAGTCTGCAGTCTCATCACTATCTTAATGATTCACCAAAAGTCAAACACCAACAAGCAAGAGGCTAGAAAGTTTAAAATCCTGTCAAAAAAAAAAAAAAGAATCCGACACGAAGGAAGCGCTCGGCATTCCCAGCAGCCTCCATGTTTGGCACTAAGACCAGTGTGGAAGACAAATTGGGGTTAAAGGCCGAAACTCATCGCGAGTCAGAAGGTTCAGAAGGTCACAGATATATACCCGTCTTACTGAAAGACCAGCGTTGTTTCTCCGGCTCAGCTCCCAGCGTGGGCTGACTGAAAGGTGGATCAAGGTTCGGGCTGACGATGCTGCGGGAGGATGGAGGCAAGTTTTCTTATCTTGCTTGGGAAATGAAACTGTGTGGATAGAAAAGGTATGCGTTCAGAGTGAGCCCAGAGGTCACCACAGCGACTTAAATAACATTAATAATGCTGAACACTGGCTGAAAAAATGAGCTGTAACCCTGAAACTGGCGAGCAGGAATTCACTGAAGCTATTCAGAGTGTATAGTTTGATTTCTGGAGATTTTTGACTGTTTTACATAAACTGATGAAGGCTTCTTCATGTCTCAGCATTCATTCATTCCAAAGCTACAATTTAATAAGTTAAATTTTGATCTTACATTGCAACATTCTGCTTTCATCTCAGACTTCAGGTTTAGGTGATGAGGTTATTTAGGATGCACTGTATCTTAGCTGTGCTACTGATCTCTGTCTGACTCTGATGATCTAACCGCTGTAGTTTGTTTCGATCCTTGATGCACAATTTACACAAAACATGCAAATGAAACCCAAAGTTAACTGTCTGTAACACCAAATTACATAAATGTCCAAGGACATGACAATGCAATACGTAGCATATACTTCATCTATTTGTTAAAGTATTCAAACATGACGTCCAGTTACAGAAATGTTTGTTATAGCTTCGAGGCCACAGCACACACGAGCATAAACAGAACATTTTGCAGAAAAGTCAATTTGTTCCAATAAAAACGCAGCGATCAGTGGATTCACTCACAAGGTGAAACAAGTTCAACTTTGGTGATCTTTGACCCGCAAATTTGCACTATTCACCAACAGCAAACTGTCTTCACAGGGTTGATCTTTTAGGAAACAGAGAGCCCAAAATGGAGGAAGGTATCGTAGCTTATTAGCTGTGTGTCAACGTCCAGTTTTACTGAATTTCAGTGTAAACTGCTCCACAATAAAATAATGGTTTGCAGGCAGTTATTAGAAAGGAGTGAATGGCATAAATATGTATTTAGAATAAACTGTGTGAACTCACACTCAGTGGTAGGTAGGTAGGTACACCTGCACAATCTTTCCTCAGTGACTGTGCCCAAGGAAGAAAACATTCAACTGGTGGAGGTTCAACTGTGTGGAGGGGAACAAGGAAAAGACAGGGTCTGGTGGATCAGTGGAAGAACCAGCCAGAGAGCAACTTTTTGGTGTTTTTCTTACAGCTACTCTACTACTAGTTCTGATCATTTATGTGTGTTTTGCAAGTGTCATGACTCTTGGAGTCCTTGAAAGCTGCAGAAAAGCCATTGTCTGTTTTTAAAAAGACCAAAAAGTGGAGACAAATCTGAAATTCTTCACTTCTGAGGAAAGACGTAAGCTTTTTTTCTGACTGCAGCTATAAAGCAAAGAGGTAATAGATGGTCTGTGGTACATGAGGTGTGTTTGAGGTGTGAATACGAGCAGAAGCCATAGCTGGAGACCGACCCGTGGCGAGCAGCGACAAGCTGAGAGATTCACACACAGACAGAAAAGGTTTCTGCTGTTTGCTTTGTCTGCTGTGGATGTAAGAGGACGACTGAAGCCAGCGGGGAGGAAATGAGTCTGCACTCTGGGAGAGTTCCAGACGAGTTAAAAATCACTGAACCTCTCAAGTAGCAGAGAACTGTCGAAGTTTGCCAAACATTTTCAAAGCCTGGCCCGCTGCACTTTCTATAGAAGGGGAGCACGGAGGAGGTAGAGACAGGTAGAGGGAGTCTGACTGAACGCTGCGATGAGCAAGTTATTCTATAGAAAACCCCGGCTGTACGAGCTTCTCTCTGCAGGAGACGGAGCAGCTAAATCCAGCTGGAAGCTTTCATCCCTTTTGGATGTAAACGGAGGCAGGTTGAAGGACCTGGAAAGCCTTGGGCTGAGGGAGACATGGGGGGAAAAAAGTTGGTGCAACTGCGTGAGGAAGGTGATAATGTGTATTGTGTATATACTGTGTAATGACAAGTGAAGTCTGTGTGTGGTTTTCTGGTCTGTGACACTATTTTGAGGATAATTCTAAAACAACAGGTTTCAAAAGTGTTTAATTTGTGTTTGAACAAGAACAAGTCAGAATCTTATTACAAGGTCCACTTACTAGCTTTTTCCAGAGCTTTCAAGTGCATCTCAAGGTCTTCATCAGCAGATCAAGTTTGCTCAGTTATCATGGAGACAGCTCAATTGTAAAAATGAAGATGAAGAACGTGTACTTTCACGCTCAGCATACTGTGGATTTATCTGTTCTTACAGCATTACCAATAGTGAAGCTAAAAATGTAAAGTTTGTCCTGAGTGTGGCGCTAGAGGAAAGGTCATGGGGTCAATTAAATTCAAAAGGGGCTGGAGATCTACTCAAAAGTTTCAGAATTCATCATTATCATCATTTTCAATTCATTATTTGTCTATAAAATGTCAGAAAATAGCAAGAAATTCAATTCAAAACCCAAAGATATTTATTTTACAAAGTTATGAAACAGAGCAGAACAGCAGATCCTGCCTTTTCAGGAGCTGGAACTGGAGAATATTTAGCATTTTTGCAGAATTATTGATTATTGATCAGAATTGTTGTTGATAAATGTTCTACCCACTAATAAATGGATCAACTGGGGCATCCTGGAGGTTAAAGATGCTGACATCCGTGGACCTTTTGACCATCTCTCCTGTCTCTCCTCTCCTGTTACCTCTATCCTGTCCGCTATCAAAATAAAATACGCCCAAGAAGACGACACAACAAAAAGGTGAGAGGTGAAACTGTATGTGGATTGGTTTCATTTCTCAATTCTCTGAACATAAAAATACAACTGTTATTTTGAACTAGTGTTGCTGTATCATTGCTGCATTAGTCAGTAAACGTCCAAACCAAAACCACTAAGAAAAACTAAATTTATTCTACATCCAATCTAACATTTTCTACACTGCACAATTCATGACCACCCATACCATCCAGAATTTTCCACATTTAGGACAGATTTTCTATGTGGATTCACAGTCGCTCCGTGTTTTGTTATGAATCAAAGGGATTTATAGATACTGTTAAAATGGCATAAACATCTCACACACTCGCCCTGATTTCACACCACTTCTCTCGTCTTTCCTCAAGTGGGAGAGAATCACAATATAACGTGGCTTTGCTTTCATACAATTCAAACAGCACCGACTTAAAGGTTTTCCCCATTACAGCATACATTAAATCCATTTCTGTAGCGCCCACTGCAGACAAATATAGTCTTGTAAAAGTGGGTCTTCAGTGGCAAACACCGCAGTCCAACATCTTTTCAAGTGCTTGTTGAACAGTAAATAATGTCACACCAGACTGCGTGTTGTGGGGGGGAGTTTGCAGGGTTAATGTTCTTCAATCTTTAACAAACTGGAGGCAGACGTATGAAAAATTGAAGCCGTCCTTGGCGTGTTGTTTATGTATCATGCGGGAATGAAGATGCAGTGGAGGGTCAGCGGCGCCGTGAGCCGAGTCTCCTGATTTAACATCGTCTGAACATTATTCATGAAGCCAAGCTGGAAGTGGCCTTTTTTTCTCCCCGAGTGCTGCTTGGTGAAAAAGATCAATTCTCCCTCACATTTGGCTGCCGGTTTCATCTTTTATTCCTCTGGTGCTGCACACACTGACAGCGCAGTAAACTACCCATACCCACACACACACACACACACACAGGTTACAGAAACACATACACAGGTCCCAAAATATGCTTCAGAAAAACCTTTTACAGTCTTCTGTGATTAACTCAAACATACAGATGTTGGACGCATATTGTATATATAATGTGATCAAAGCCACAGTGTCTCTGTTACATTTATATTTAACGCTTCATTTCAGATGGCTGTCAATCAGTTAACTATCATTATCTTTATTTCTAACCAATTAGCTCCCAGTGCGTTAATTTGTAACCGGTAAGTCCCCAGTATGTTGACTAAGTAACCACGTAGCTCCCAGTATGTTTATTCTGAGACAGCGTAAATACAATCTGCAGAAGTAAAAAGCTAACGTTAGGCTATAAACCAGCTACACCACGGTCACATGACTTCAGCGTCTCCACCACTGAGCTTCCAGCGCTGACCTCTTCTACAAAAGCCTTTGGGAAAGTTTGAGTTAGAACAGTTTGCAGTATAAACCCAACGAGGCTGTAAAGGCGGACGAGTGAGTAGATGAGTTTCTGTGTTCGGCGTGATGACGTTTAATGTCCCCGACAACCTCTGTAGTCTCATTTAGACACTTGTTAGCAACCGCCTTTTTTAAGACACGGAAAAGCTTCAAAACTCACCAGTGGCATCGAACCAAAAACCCATTCAAGAAACCCACTGACTTCCAGACGAGGGAACAGGAAGAGCTAATATGCTAACATGCTAACTCACTTCAGGGTTTTAGGACTCACTCCTGCAGAACTCTATTTGCTACCAATATGCTTATTTCTAACCAGTGTGCTCCCAATGTGTTCATTTCTAACTGGTTACATTCTTTAGCCAAGCTGATTTCTAACCAGTTAGCTCCCAGTATGTTTATTAGCAGCTCTCAGCTCAGTTAGCTGGTATATCTATTTATAACCTAATAGCTCTTTGCAATCAAATATAACATTAAAAATCATTCAGAGTCTGTTTTACTGGATTGTGGTAAATTATAAAGTGTTCATGATATTCTGTCCACTCTCTCTCTGAATCTGAGGCACTTTGCAGATACAAGGTTTTCCCTCCAGTGACATAAAAATGCACATTAACTTGCAAACACGCCAGCAGACACACAAACCTCTCCGCACCCATAAAAATGCACACAAGCATAGATACACACACACACACACACACACACACACACACACAGCTGAATAAACATTCACACACACAAATGCCTCAGCACAGTATGAAAACATGAAAGCCCACTGTGTATTCATTCAGGAAAGCCGCCGACAGCTTGTGCGTTTGACATTAGTGTTGTTACTGAGGGCGCTCAGCGGCTCTTCCTCATCTGTTCTGCAATGCTAAGCAGCCTCAGTCAGGTATCGCTGCAGCCAGGCACAGCGAAGGTTGACTTCTAACACACGATGTGAGCAGGAACATGTCTGCCCTGCAGAAACATGCCGCTCCCACCTGCGCTAAAAAATTCACACAGCATCATGGGAAATAGCATAAAGGTTTCTTTGTCCTCCCCTCCTCTGTCTTTCTTGTGTTTCTGTTGGCATGCAGATTATTCCCTCACCCCGGGGTTCGTCTTTCGCTTTGGATGAAAAACATCACCTAACTAGCATTTCATAAAACTGTGTGGTTTTTGTTTTGGATGCGTCAGGGCGAGAAAAAGTGAGCACTCAGCATGTTAATAACTTCTGTAGACCCTGCTTAAACTCCATCACCTTAACTACACCAACGTTTGAACAAAACAAGTCTAAATCCTCTGTACCGGCCCCTAAATGCTGTCCATCACACCCCACAAAGAAAGTTTACTAAAGCCTGCCAAAGGATGTCGACTAGCAGTGAAAAGATTAAATGATACATAAGAAATGTTAAGACTACGAGTCCATTGCCACCTGAGATCTTTACGTCGCAATATGAACTAGTTAGTAAATTAGGTAGTTACTCAAAACAAATATACTTGTGCTTGTGACTGGAGGGTCGCCGGTTCGATCACCGGACCAGCAGAATAATTCTGGGTGGGGAAAGTGAAAGTGCAGCACATTTAACCCCCAAACTGCTGTATCTGTGACCACGCCCAATTGTGATGTAGCCTGGTACAATAGTACTTTGCTACATCAACAAGGAAAAAGCATGATGTCATTATTAGTTGGATTATAAGATTATTACTCTTTAAATAGTAATTTAACATTGAGCTGAACAGCTGTGTTTCACTGCCCTCTCTGGTGGAAACCGCCATCACTGATGGGTGTGGTCAGAAGTGTATAACCACGACCGGCAGTGATGTCGCAGTGTACCGACACACCCTGGAGTACAGTCCTACATCACTGCAGCAAGGTGAGAAGTTAAACCACTGGACGTCAGCAAAATTAAGATTTTCAGGGCCTTAACACAATTTTATTAATTATTCAGTGAAAGTCAGACGTAAGGATCTGCACTGGCATCTGAATACGATCCACAGAGTCCAGTTTGAGTAACAGTTTTATGAGTTTAAAGGTTTATGAAAGGCCAAAGCTTTGCACAGCAGGATTCAGAAACGAAATCACAGCAACAGTCATTTTATCAACGGCAGAATTAAACCAATCACAATATAGAATAATTTACATGAAATGTGAGCTTGAACTTTTCTGCCGGATGACTTTTGTTTTGTTTTTTTGCTGCAGCGTCTGCAGCAGGACCCCTACTGTGCAAACACAATGTTGTCATTGAAATGAATGAGGAGCGCTGTCGTCACTCTGAACATGCTTGATGACCAAATGCTCCACAACTTTTTGTCACAGTGTGTGTGTGGAAAAAAAAATATTTATTTTTGTAACAGAAAGTACAAATTTCTTGTGGGATTCAGGCAACAAAGGTGAAAAAAAATAAATGAAAGGAAAACCAAGATGTGAACCATGCAGGTCACTGACGTCTGGTTGGAGTGAACAGGAAGTGCTGAGAAGGTCGGAGATTTTTTTCCTGTGCAGCTTCTGAACCAGGTCACCAAGTTTGTCTTTGAACTTTAAAAGGGTTTCGACCAGCTTCTGTCCATCTGCCTGCAACACTCAGAGGCTTTTAGGTGACTCATCCCTGCTAATAACTGCAACACACACTCAACACACACTTCCAGGAAGACTGCCTTTTCTTACTACACACACTACTTCTGACAACACACACTTGATCATGATACCTAGAAAATCTTTTCTTAGTGAGACTCTCTACTCGTGTGTGTGTGTGTGTGTGTGTGTGTGTGTGTGTTACATTGCACTACACTACAGATTCAGGAGCATGTGTATATTTTCCCAGAATTTAATCTTGATCCCAGTAAGCGCTGCGGGTTTAAAACAGTCTTAACAACACTGGCCTTAAGTACATTTTCAAACAGCGAGGATCTGATGTAACCAGCACTCATCGAGCCATAATCCAGGGCGATGATCCAAACAAGATGGAGGCCTTGAAGATGGTTTTCTTTTTTTATAAAAGGCTTCTCCTCTGGTGTTTTATTGGATAAGTATTTGCTGTGATTTGAGAGGGGATTGGTCGGAGGCGGAGGCCCGGCTCTGTGGTTGGATGATCAAAAACGAAGAGGCTTAAACCGGGATGAAGGTGATCAAAGGTGATTTCTGCAGCCGAGGCCTCGAGATGTCAGGGAACAGAAAGATTAAGAGAGAAAGAAATAATTCACAGCTAGACAGCAGCAAACAGGCAGTGAGGTGGACTTTGGGAGGAAGGTGGACAAGAAAAGATTTAGGACAGGTTCAATCTATAAAGCTATAAAATGACAATGAACATTTAAAGTTGTAGAAATTCTGCCATTTTACTCATCAGAAGCCAATATAAAGGTCTCATTATAACACTCAGGCGCACCGCCAAAGTGTTTTTGCACAGCGTGTTAGCCGAATGAGAAGAAAAAACACTATGCTGAGAGTTTTCTTCCACGTTATGCTGCCATTTATGGTCGCGCTAGCTTGAGATATTATTGAGTGTTACGTTAGGCTATATAGTGACTTCACTGTTGCTGCTCTAGAAACAATAGTTATATTGAAAATATAAATCAATTCAAATCATGTTCTGAATTTATTCTTTTTTGAAAGAGTTTATTGAAAGAACAAGATATCATACCAAAAAAGAATATCTAAGGAGAAAAATGTAAAAAGTACACCACAAATTAGGGATGCACCGATACTGGTATCGGGTATCTGTCTGATACTGTGCTCATGTACTTGTAATTGTAAAACTACTCAGATACAACCGCACCCGATACTTTGATCCGACACTTTACGGCAACGTGACGTTAACGTCTCCTCAGTTGAGCAGGCAGGCGGAGGAGAAGCAATGTCAGCGGTTTGGAGATATTTTAGGATAAGCGATGATGACAAAAGTAGAGCAGACTGCAAACTATGCTCTGCTAAACTGTCAAGAGGAGCGGTGAAAAATAGCTTGTTTAACACAAGCAATTTGATAAAACATCTAAAGACCCAACACAACGCAGAGTTCAAGGAGTTTGCTAATGCTAGCAGCGGCAAGCAGCAACTGCACCGGTATCTCCGTGTACAGAGGAAGGAGTGCCAAAGAAAACTCGAAGAAGAAGAACTTTCCTTTTTCAGTTCATGTTTAGGAGACCACAAACACTCAGTCACTTCAGAAGATCAGATGTTATTCTGTGGGGCAAACCACCCTGAAGCATTATCCTCCACTAAATTCAGAAAGCACATTGCCACTAAGTCCCAGGTCCTCAACTTAAAGGATAATGAAATAAATGACTTGCTGACTTGCATCGCCCAGTATTATAGGCCACCTGAAGGCACATTACAGCTAACGAAGATAAGTAAAGTTCTTATGGCCCTGGAACGAGGATGGCTGTCTGAATTTAAAGGAAGGAATCCTGAGGAGATCTACATTGATCCAAAAGGTCAAACAGGCAAAGGTGTAAATAACTAAATAAATGTATTTCCTGCCATACATAATTTTTTGGCGGCTGCCAAGGAGATTTTGTCAATTGCTAAAATTCTAAAAAATACCAGTAGATTGAATTCTCCAATGCAGTATTAGACCAGCAGATTTATGTCTCGTCACTCGTGGTGATTAATGGGGCTCAGCGGACGGACTTGCCTCTCCACCAGAAACATCTGTAAATGCACAGTCGGGTGCATCTCAGTTCTGATAACAAGTTAATTACAATTACCTTCATATTGCCGATATACAATCAAATCGTCAATCAGCACTAGCCTATCAGGAAGTAGTGTCCCCATGTGTAACCTCCTAGTCAGGAGTCCTCACAGTGTAGAAAAAACAAGTAGGTATGTGTGTAGTGGTGGTGGTGGGGGGGGGGGGGGGCAGTGGATTGACCTTCTAAATCCCATTATTTGCTGCGACAGATAAAGAACAGCAGATTATCCCTTTAGTGTAAGAACACAAAGCAGCCAGTGATTAGCTCAGCGATAGCTTGTCCAGTTAAATACTGTGTCACAGCGTGTGTGTGTCTTAATTTAGGAATCAGAAGATGCTAGTGCCTGTGACAGTATAATAGGAGCTTTGTGTGCTATGTTTGCATTTGTTTACTTGTGTTTACATTCTGACCTCTAGGACTGAGGGAGTGTGTATAAAGAGGCTGCCGTTCGTACACTGTTCGTCTAAAGTGAGGGGAAATTATTACAAATTACAGCTGACAGTCAGCACTTTAACTTCAGAGTCAACACAAATATCCCTTGATAATGATGGTAATGTAATCTGTGTGTGTGTGCTTGTGTCTATGAAGTGCAGCAGGGCACCCAAAACAAAGATGGCGGCAGTAAAAATCAGCAGCAGCGGCTCTTAAATCCGTCACTCCGTTTTACAGCCACCTCGACTTTTATGGCCGCACTGATGGAAAGACAGGCGCTGAAGATTGCCTTCATGATTGGCTGCAGCTGCACCACACACACACACACACACACACGACTTCTTCAGCCGTCATCCCGCTATCAGAGGTTGTTAAAGGAAAAATTCAAGCAAAGAAATTATAAAATGGAGACTGCCAAACAGAAGGCTGAACATGAATAAGTCACGGAAACTGCAGATTCATTACTGCGCGCGCACACACACACACACACACACACACACACACACACACACACACACACACAGGTAGGGCTTCAACCACATACAAACAGAACATCAGAGAAATGTGCACACACTCAAGCAGCCACATACATAAAGATGTGATTACTTATGCAGGGACTCAGTCAACCTTGCCTGTGGCGGTGACTGACCACACACACACACACACACACACACACACACACACACACAGTCATTACAGTACTGTACAATCACACTCTAATCTACCCATGATTCCTCTCTGCTGTTACATCATCATGTCATCAGAAGGAAAACACACTTCCACTTATTCTCATATTTTAATATATAAATTGCTGCTCGTAAAACACAGAAACAAGCAGATAAACGTTGTATAAAGCATCTGAATCTTCTGAAGTCTCTAGAAACTCTGGATTTTATTGTGAAATGCTTCGGGCGTTCCTTACAGACCAGAACTAGCACGCACGACATGTGAGCTAACTAAGCTAACTAAGCTAACTGACGAAGATACAGATACATGCAGACAACTTTATATTCGAAAAATACCTCTGGATCTTAATCCAGAGTGGACGGATCCTGTTGATATTTCTCAGGGATGTTTAGTGCTGCAGCGGTCAGCGTGTTACAACTGTAATACTTTACATTTAAGGCGAGTCTCCGTGCAGGAACACAGCTGCACAGTGAAACCACAGTAAACCTACATTAAAATTAGTAAAGCAATTTAAATGTTTGTCTGCTTTAAGAACATATAAAGGTTTCTTTCGATGGTTTCCTATAGTGTTTTGTATAGTGTCATATGGTGTTGTGTGTACAGTATGTCAACCTAAAGCCTAAAGAAGGGTTTAAACAGCTGCTCTTTATCCCCGGCATATCACCAAAATACTTCAGGTGTAGTTTTCAACCAACAGCAGAACTTTGGAGTTTAGGTTAACTTCCAGAATCTTTCTAAAAAATGTAAAACAAAACACTGAGTGTTGTGCTTTTAACACTCCACCTACTGAACAGCGTTGCATCTGGGTGCTATTTTGCCAGAAAATAACAAACGGGAAAAAAATATGTATATATATATAAAAATACAGAATTAGTTTCCTCAAAGCAGAAGTGTCTGAGAGATTACACATGACGGACTATAACTGATCACAAATGTCTCATATTTGATACTAATTGATTTCTCTTCCTGTTTGCCAGTTGCCATCGCAGCAGAGCAGAAATGCAGTTATGAACATCTACAGTTGGTCTAGATTACATCTCTTTCTTCGCATCTCGTCTCACACGCTTCAATCTTCCTCCCTCTAGTGTTTAAAATGTGAAACTGCAACCAAAGCTGCTCCACTCTTTCCACCACGACTGCTGAAACTCACTCAGGTTTGTCTGACTATTGTGTAATTTAAAAGCATCTGATAAACATCTCCAAAACATCTGCAAGCTGCAGCAGCAGACAATCAGATTAACAATATTAATTTAAATACCGGAGCCTCCGTTCACTCTGAGCAGCACAAGAGAAGAAGAAGAAGAAGAAGATTTAACTGGAAACTCAGACAAAGAAAATCAATTTCCGGTACACAGAGAGAGAAACCATGATGCAGCAGTGCAGTGAAGCTGTTCAGCAAGTGTTTTCATCATTAGTGACTGAACACACACGGGTTTGATTCCTCCACACTGAACAACAGCAGCAACAGCCATCTAAATGTAAATCATAGACACACGTGTTCACATTTAACAGGGCACTCAGCACTTGTCTCAGCAGTGCATCACACACACACACACACATTTTCCTGTATTTCACACCAGTGCAAGAAAATAAACTGCCAACTGTCAGAGGACACAAAACAAGACATGAAGAAAACAACCTGCAGAGGCTTCAGTCCACAGGGATCAATAAGACACTGCTTAACACTCCAATTTATCTTAAAATCAATGCACTCATCATCCAGTACATTAATGCAAAAACAAGGCGTTTACTGTTGCAGTTGATTTGTAAGAACTGACAGCGCTGCACTTTTTTGGATCATAAAAAAACCTCAAATAAACACCTTAAATATTAATCATGCGTAAAGATTCACGGATTACAAGACCGACCACATGACGACGACTTACAGGATGTTAACTTTAACCATAAGTCAAGCCAATGAAACTCAAACACAGACGCCACATCTCACAGCACACAGACACACGAAACTCTCAGAATATCAGAACATCAGCCTCCGTACCTTTGGCAGCTTCTTCATGTTGCTTTGAACTCTTCATCATGTCGGTTAGATTCAGCTCTGTCGGAGGAAAACATACTACACATCACTTTAACACACAAACACTTTATGAAGCTATGACGTTTGTCTCATTCACTTGTTTAAAAATGTGAGAAAAGAGTACAAAAATAGGGCTGAACGATGTGCTAAAAAAAATCATATTGCAATTATTTTGACAGATATGAGTCACGATTTAGTGGGAGGAAAATAAAAGATGTGATTTTTGCTGCATGTTCAAGCACGTTCCCTTACATCTGGAGAATATGATTTGTAGGCCGGGGCGTCTCTGTAGCACCACAATGCTTCTTTTATAAAAAGATATGTTGTGACACATTTTACCTTTATCGAAATATTATCCAAATCACAGGAGCTGCAGTTGTTTGCCCTAGTAAAAAGGGCCTGTTACAATTATCTAAATCCCACATTAATGTCTTCAAATTGCTCGTTTTGTCCGACACACACTCCAACACCCAATATTACAAGTTTATTGACTTATAAGACAAAGCTACTGAGAAGCTGCTGGAACTAGAGAATTTTTGATGCATTTGCTTGAAAAATAACTTAAATCAATTCTCAAAATAGCTGATATATATATATATATATATATATATATATATATATATAGATAAATAGTTTTGTGTGTATAAGGGCAAACTACATTAGATATGTCAGTCAAGCTTTAAACTCAGCACACAGAGAGAGACAGACATTATGCACACATTTAAAGTGGCGGAGCTGAATTTTATGGAGTGAAATTAGTCTCAATATTATTTGTAAATGTGTATTCCATGATTTGTAACTGAAAAAACGGGGGAACGGGCTTCCACACAACACCATTGTAGCGTCTCCCCTCTGTGGTTAGGGGTAGGTTCAGCTTATTTAAACCATATATTTACATTTATAGGTTACTGTATAGAGTCTGTGGTTGGTAAATGCATGCGCTCTAATCGAGGGGCGACAAGCTATTCTGTCTATTTAGAAAAACGTCTTTCCCACTTTGAAATTAAACACGAATATGCCGAAAGCCCAGATGTCCCAACGCATCATGCATTTACGAATCTGTGGAGCTGGGACCAGCGTTAAAATAGTCTCAAAATCTGGAAAGTGAAAGTAACCTGATCCGTGCGTAACACCAGATATTTGTATGCGCAGGAAGCTTTTTGAAAGAGAAAAGGATCAGATCTGAGAAGCTGAAGTTAAAAGTTTGTAAGTAAAATATTTTCAAATCGTTTTTTTTCCAGTTACAAATCTTGTTTTTCAGTTACAAATCATGGAATACACATTTACAAACAATATTGAGACTATTTTCACTCCATAGAATTTACCTGATGAAAAGAAGCGAGAGGAAACTGAAGTGTTGGTGTTTTTCACACGCTTGCTAAGAGGATGATTGCAGGTTACATTTCAGGAGGGAAAAAAAGCTGTTTTCACTCATTGCCGTTTTATTTCAGCTTCTTTCAAATCTCCAGATGTGTGATTAAGTTTCCTTCCTGCTCAGCACAGCTATTTACCAATCAAAGCAGACTTAAAGACACTGGGAGCTCTTCATACCTCCTGTCTTAATTATGTGTGTGTGGACTGATGAGAGCTCATCGCTCTGCTGGAGGGTTTTAAACTACACTCTGTCGGGTAAACACTTCATAACTCCAGTTTGGTGGATTTACCAAACTTCTCTCCAGATGAGAACCAGACGTATAGATCAACTGAAGGATAATCAGTTGATCAATGATCTAAAATTTAATTTATCTCGCTGGTGAGCGAACAGGATGCTGACTGCAGTTCACTTAACGGCCACCAGTCATTAATAACAAGGACTTTTTGAAAACTCCATAGGGCTGCCTTTAATATATAATATCTGATTTAATCTTCACCAAGAAAGAAATACAGTAACTAGAGCTGCAACTAACAGTATTTTCATTAGATTAATCTGATGATTATTTCCACAATTAATCATTTCTTCTATAAAATACCAGGAAATAGTAAAATGTTATATATATATATATATATATATATATATATATATATATACTATAAGACAACAAATCATCACGAGCTGGAACCAGCAAATGTTTTGTATTTTGGCTTGAAAAATAACTGAGAGGATTAATTATTAAAATAGTTCCTTAATTGACAGATCTTCTGTCCATCAAGTAATCAGTTAATCAGGTAATTGTTCACTCTACATCAGCAGGTATCAATTAAAATTACTGTGGGGCAACTTCTACACATCTACCATAATATCAATAGTATTGTAGGTGACAAAAACAACTATAAGTTACCTCTCTGTGGAGCAGCTCATCCATCCATTAGCTGTGATAACTCCCTGCTCAGCTTTGTTTTGATTTTAACTTCTTCTTATTATTATATTTCTACAACTAGCTTTGTCACTGACGAACTGGCAGCTCAGTATTTTCTATCATGTCTCCGGTATCTTCATCATGTATCAGATTCCACACTGTAAGGTCGTAAATGCATGAAAATAAACCTTACAGTACATAGAGCTCATGTAAAGCTTCAGGTTAGCAACGCTAACCTTAGCTAGCTTTAGCGTTAGCCTCCGAAGTTTCCTCCAGTAAAACAACAGGTGTTTGGATCGATTAGTAAAGTGTTTCCGCGGCACTTCGGCGATATTTCCTGAAGTTTCCTCACTGCAGAAGCGGTCTGTTTTCTCTGAGGAGCCGAAATAAAAGGCCAAACATCAGAGTTTAGGTTCAAAGCTCCCGCTCGAGCTTCTCGTCCGCCATGTTTGTTTAGAAAATGAACTGCGCCACTCCATGACCTTTTAAAAACTTTCTTTTTAAATTAAACTTTATCATTACTCTACGGAACCCCCAAACAGACAAAATGTATTAAAAACATTTATACATCCATAAATAATATTGTTACTTAAATAATTAAAATATAAAAGTATATAAAGAGTATAAAAAGAAAGCTGTATACTTTTCCTTTGACCTCCAATCACTTGGTGTGAAAAGTTTTTTCCTTTTTTCCTTTACCAGGAACTATTTGATAAAATAAATGTAAACTTAATTTGTTTGTAAAGACTTATTTTACCCTTCTATTTATCTGCGTTTGCTCATTTTGTTTATCCTTCCTTTTCCTTATTTTCCTGGGCACATTTGTCTGTTCCCTATATTATCCCTCACACAACATTTCCTATTTTCCTTCTGCATATATGATGATGATGATGAGCAGTGATTGGTTGACTGTGACTGTGTGGCTAACTAGCTTAAGTTAAATTATTGGTGTCTAAACACACTTAGCACCTGCCTTTTCAGCTAGCTGCTAGCTGAAGCTAACTTTCTTCATAGCTACACCTGCCAGTGCACTTAATGTAAATCATCCATCAGTATACTGTAGTGTATACTGCAGTAGCAGCGCTGTATTAACAGGAGCTAAAGCATTTTAGCTGGCAAGCTATACACCAACAAAGTTAGCTCGCTAATGCTAATTAGAAGTTCACAAACACCATGCTTCTATCTTCACCTTCAACTGTGTCTCTTGTCTTCATGGAAGAACCACAATGGAAATAAGTCACGGTGGAAATCACATGTACAAAATATCAAGGATGCAATTAAGTACATTTTCTAAAATAGACTGTTGAAATATTGAATTTCTGTATGATTTGTTTTTCATGACATGCCAGATGATGTCATCCTGCTGATGCTCATGGATCAATCTGTGAAAAAAAATCACAATTTATCTAATTAATCGTACTTATACTGCGACTGCTTCCATCTTGTGAATTTCTCTTGGAGATCAATAAAGTATCTATCTATCTATCTATCTGCACCGAAAACATCTGATCTGCTTTAACAGTTAGATCTCTCTTCTTTGGTCCTATACTCTTATTTCAGTCATTTTAATTAGTCATGTTAAAGGTCTTGATAAGCCACAGATGCAACATAAGATGGGTATTTTTTCAGCAGCAGCAGCAGCTCACGTTTCTCACTCACGTTAACATCGTAATTTTATTTGTGTCTCTCTATTTGCTCCTAATATCAGCAGGAATATGAGGAGTTGCCAGATCCTGGGATACCCCCTTTTAAAAAACCTGTGTTAGTTGAGCAGGTGAGTTTCTGGGTTCATGCCGACCACAGCAGGTTTCAGTGATTAAAGTCACACACTGCATTTACTCTAATAACGCTCCAGTACCTGGAACCGTGCACCCACAGATTTGTCACCTCCTGCTAATTAACCAATGAGAGGTCAGTAAACACTCCGCCCTCTCTGTTAGAGTCTGAACGGAGGCCAGACGGCCGGCTCACACTGCAGATGTTTGGCCGGCCTGAGCGGGCAGATGGTCAGCAGACAGACTGCTCTTTGGTTTGCTAGCAGACGGAGAGAGTTAGAGAAAGACTGGCCTAAAGAACAACAGCATGCTGATTTCTATGAGTGGTGTCAGGTGTTTTCAGGTGAGGGGGGCAGCACATGGTTTGTTACACAGAAGCATCTGAGAAGTCGTCTTGGAAACTGTTTGGAAAAAGGGCAGGCACTTTCAAACAAATTAAAAAACATAGCAGTTATTGAATATTTATAATTTATCCTATACATTACTATACATGTTCTCTAGTCACCATATATATCTAAGGCAGGTGAAGTGGTTTACTTCTTGAGGAAGATATTTATTAGATATATCTTTATTTATGAGCTTCATGATGTCTGTAAACTTAGTAAAACTTGCCTCTACTTTGGGTTTTTATCATTCCAGAAATCACACATATAATGCTTATTTTGTAATATATGACAATCTCTCTTATATGTACGAGTGTAATTTGGTCTAAAAACGTCAGAAAGTGTGATCAGCAGATTATTGATTTGACCTTTAAAGCAGGTTTCTGCTTTTGGCTGCTGGTGATGATAGTGAGAAAAAGATTCAGAGGCCGTCAAACACTCGAGTGTGTGCGTCTGGCTGTTGTTTACACACACACACACACACACACACACACACCTCAGTTGATCCCCACCAGATGGAAGCAGGAAATGGAGGCTGGAAATTAACCTGCTTTGCCGCCAAGGTGATATTTCAGCTGACAGGTAACAGTCGACTAGTGGGACTGCCATCCTGTGTGTGTGTGTGTGTGTGTGTGTGTGTGTGTGTGTGTGTGTGTGTGTGTGTGTGTGTGTGTGTGTGTGTGTGTGTAAAGTTGCATTGTGCAAAGAGAGGTAAAACTAAAGTTTAAAAATGGAAGAAAAAGTCCTCCTGTGTCCTCCTTCACTGGTTCATCTGCACTCAGCACACTTCCCTCCCTGTGGGGAAAATGGTGAAGAGACTCTTTAAAGGAAAAATCCAACACTTTTATTTGAACTCTTTCCACTGTTTTATCTGTTGTCAATCAGTTTTACAATTGATTTTCCATCTTTAGTTTGTGATGATTTTTGTGATGAGAGTTGGAGCCTGGTAACACCCAGTCATCCCTTTATTTGCCCTTAAAAATCTCTGAAGTTGTCAGTGAATCTTCTGTAACAGGACGGATTTCCAGTGGAGCATCATTATGAGAGGGGATTTCAAATGGATCAGGGATTTGATTGGATCGCTAAAAAGTGGGTCTACACACACAGCTTTGGTCCCATTACAGTAAGAGCACTGGTGCAGCCCTCATCCCAATTCCCAAATCTGTAACACACACACACAC